>JBBPJZ010000450.1:0-19834 GCA_038089015.1 Chalciporus aff. trinitensis | reverse complement strand
AGCAATCGCAGGCCGACACCGAGGCGAGACTCACAAAACTGGTACTTAGAGTTCCGTCTGGAGAGCCGCAGTCTAATATTGCCAAACATCAATGGACCCAAAAGGTACGGGTGTCGCCCCTCCTGTCTGTTCAAGACATCGCCGACCCACGAGTCATCCGTTCATGACGACTCAAACTATCTGACGTAAGCAAGGACCAGCAACTAAGGTTTCTACCTGGCAGCTGACCTCTCACAAGGGGTCGACCTGGGTGCAGACCCCACATCCGATGACAGCCAGACTGGCGCCCAATGCCTCATGTCTGCATGGCGCGTCACGCGACCCTGAGGACCTATGCGAGGCCAAGTTTATCATCCCCACTTATAACTCCTCCAGATGTTACAGACCTCGGACAATCTCTTCCAAGTTAATTAGTACGCGTTTAGGTGAAACAGGAACGGAAACTACCGCGATTCACTGCAGTTTAACCGGGACTTCGATCGGACCGTTTGAAAGATGGGATCATGACAGGCCACGACATCCCCTGACTTACTGCGTTAGCACCCTTCTTAAAGTCCCGGGAATTTTTCTATCCATTGCCCCATCCCCTTCCTTCCCACTCATGTCGTCCCAAACAGTTCTCCTGCGCGATGTCGCCCCCTCGAGCTACAGAACCTCTTGGGAGAGGGTCAAATACAGCAAATTTCACTGGGCGACCGAATTATTCGCCGAAACGGTATGAGTTCTGTACCCTCTCGCCACCGTAGCTGACAACCCGAATGTGCACAGCTCGGGGTCTTTTTCTATGTCTACGGAGGTGGATACCTTACTTCTTCTCGGGGACATTATTCCTGACCGAATACTTTCTAACAGGCGTCGGAGCGACTGCTGCGTTTGTCGTTGGCGACACTGTCGGTCAGCCTCTTGGCTGTTAGTCCACATCTTCGGTGTTACACATATGTTCTAACCTTAGTACCTAGCTCTCTTTACTGTTGGGTTTGGTTATGCGCTTGGAATCGTGCTTGCCATTACGATTTGTTCAACCGCTTCTGGTGGTCATTTCAACCCGGGTGTCACACTGTCATTCGTTATATGGAGAGGCTTCCCCATCATTAAAGCCGCTAGGTACGTTCCATCCTCCCTCAGTAGAGAAATTAATTAACGGCGTCTGACAGGTACATCGTAGCACAGATACTTGGTGGCTTTTTGGCATGCCTCCTCATTTACGCGCAGTGGAGAGATCTGATCGTGGTATATCAGCTTTCCGTCCTGGTTGATACGAGCCCGCTACTGAGCAATCTTTAGGCCGCAGAAGAAGTCCTTCTGCAAAAGGGCCTCTACGACTCTGTGATGTTCACTGCGAACGGCCCTGCGGGGATCTTCGCACTCTATGCATCGCCCAGCGTGAACTTGGGGCGTGTCCTGCTGAACGAGTTTGTCACCGTGAGTGATACACGACCAACCTTCGTCCTTATCATTAACTCACACTTCGTTATCCTAAAAGGACGTCCTCCTTGGCCTTACCATCAGTGCAGCCCTCGATCCCACCAACCACATGATCCCTCCCGCGAGTGCACCATGGGTCATTGGCTTTGTATAGTATGTACTCTTTCTGTCTGTTTTAGTTTATCATCTGACCCGCGATCCAAAAGCGGACTCGCCGTCTGGGGATACTCTCCAGTTGCCCGTGCGTTCTTCTCTTCTCGAAGCTACCTACCAGCATTGATCGTGTCCCTTTTATAGTTGCCACCAACACGGCGCGTGACCTCGGAGCACGTCTCATGGCCATGGCCATCTGGGGCCCTCAAGCTTCTGGAGGCCGATATGCCGCCATTGCCGCTCTGACCAACCTCCCTGCAACGGTTCTAGCATTCGGTATCTATGATCACCTGTTGGGTAGTTCTGTCCGATGTAAGTGTTGGATACGACTTTTTGTAGAGATCGTGACGCTAACGGAAGTGGCATCGGTCCGATAGCCATCACGCCAATTCACGCGGCGATGCTCCGAGGAGTTAAGAATTACCATGAGGAGATCGGTGCTGCTCCAGAAGGGTTCCTCGCAGCTCTCGAACCCTCCGAAGAGGCAGCTTCAATGTCCTTTGGTGGTGAGAAGCAGAACGCTTCAGAGGTGGTGGAAGTCGTCGGAAAGGTCTAGGATGGCCTACTGTCGACCTTGGCGTTGTTTATATTCTTATCCGGTCTTGGCTCCGAAATGATTAGGCAGAGATGGACCTGGTTTCGTGTTTGTGAATTTGTATACCTTGTAAATTTGATCTAATATTAACTTGCGTGAAACAAACTGTCACACATCGATTTTCGTCCATTCTAACGGTATGTAGTTTTGGTTCAAGTTGCTATCGCACCTCAGTACCCATCGGGTAGTATCGACTGGCGGCACACTTTTACCTGGAATATAGGTATTTTGGTTCGGTGGATCCGGTGACCTGGTTCGACCAAGTATGCTTGATCAGAGGACTTGTTATTTTCTTGGGCAGTGCCAACTCATTGTGCTTCAATTGCGATGTGCGTCTGGGCATGGCAATATGATACAAAGTCATCAAACTACCAAAAAGTTCCTGAGAAACATGGAAGTCCGATCGAGATTACAACCTTTGTTGACCAACGACAGATGGCTCAGACACTTTGACAACCCTGTTGGCATTTAGGTTAAACTCAAAATCCCTCGGAAATCAGGAATAGAAAGCGGACGTACAACTTTCCGGTATTGCCTCCCGAGAACAACATCGGAAGTGCCTTCGGGGCGCTCTCCAGCCCATCGACGATATGGAATTTCCTTTTGAGTGTACCATCTGCGAGGCCGACAGCTAGATCAGCGACTGCTTTGGGGTACTGCGTGGCGTAGTCAAATCTGTGCAAGTGCAATGTAAATCCCATGTACGCGGTATAGCAGGAAGGGGCCTACACAACGAAACCTTGAATCGTGGCTCTTTGTGCGATGATGTTCATGTAGTTGACAAGGCCACGAGGCGTCGCCGAGTCTTCAGATCGCGTCAGCATGCCAATCAAGAGAGATTACAAGGAAGCAACGTACTATAGGCAGATATAGCGCCTGAATGGGTCACATCAGCCTATAAAGATCTCATACAAACAAAGAGAGACACACGAACCACAGAGCGCGATCCTTGCGTTCTTGTTCAATCTCTGAAGCGCCATATCCAAGATCTCTCCACCAACATTGTCGAAAAAGACGTCGAGATATCCGACGGCGTTCTTGAAATCCTCTCGGAACGTACTGCTTTTGTAGTTCAAAGCAACGTCAACGCCGAGTTCCTTCTCGAGCCAGGCACATTTGTCGTCCGTTCCAGCAAGCGCGACGACTTTTGCGCCCATGCGTTTCCCGAGTTGGCAGACAAGAGATCCGACTGCGCCTGCGGCACCGGATACGAGGAGGGTTTCGCCAGCCTTGAGCTTCCCGACGTCATGCAGACCCTGATAATTATTGCATGTTAATGCCCTGAAGTATGATGCTGACGATCCCGCTCACAAAGTAGGCGGTCATGCCTGGCAGGCCGAGGGTGTTCAAGAAATCAAGGGCTGTGGTACCAGGAGGGGGACTGCCAATCCATACATCAGTCTCGTACCCTAGGCTGCCGCCGAGTTCTCGATCCTCACGTTATCTTTTGGAGCGCCTTATCCTTCATGACAGCAAACTCGGTCCAGCCTGAACAATAGATAACGATAGCGTCAGCACCGAACAAAGCAGAAAGGCAACCCCCCACATACCGAATGTACCACTGACAATGTCACCTTTGGCGAAAGTACTCCCCTCACCAGCCTCGATGACAACACCCATCCCGATTGCACGCATCACCTCACCGATTTGGACGGGAGGAAGGTAGCTTCGCGTATCCCTCAACCATCCTCGCATGGCGGGGTCGAGGGAGAGATAGGTGACTTGGACAACAGCTTCGCCTGCGCCTGCCTTGAGCTCATCCTTGGAGACTGTCTGTGATTCGAACGTGTCAGGAAGGATGTCTGCTACTGGGCGTTCACGGAGAACGAAGCGAGTGAATGTTCCGGATGCCATGGTGGAAACTCGATGAACAACTGATGGGATGGTCTGATGGGATGGTCTGATGGGATGGTCTGATGGGATGGTCTGATGGGATGGTCTGATGGGATGGTCTGATGGGATGGTCTGAAGAGAGAGATGCTGATTGCTGTTTCAGTCTATCGCGTCGATGGTCCTACTACTTAATCCCTCTTTTCCACCTACCGACCGCAAAACCTGTCTCCGGTGCGAGAGACAGGTGACAGGATCCGGCTAGCAAGAGACCCCTGGTCCGGACAGCCCCGGAAGGAAGTGATGGATGACAGTGGATCGTCATTGTTACAATCCAAATGACCACGCAGCAGCAGAATTCTCGCCGATCTGTGTCAAAGATACGTGGGACTACCAAGGTAATTCAGGAGTGGGGTGACGCGTGTGCCGCCCCGGATTTCGCATGACTTGCCATGATAGTATGATGAAGTTGAAACACATCAAGGAAAGACGAAGTTGTAATCCCATGATTTAGGTACAGAAGCCGTAGAAAGACAACAGATAAAGCAACACGATATGATCAATTATATGCTTGGTCGCAATTCGATGGGAAGCACGAGTAGGCAGATGGTTCGTTTTCGGCACGATGCTGCGCCAGATCCAAGCAAAGAGAGAGGAACATCGTAATCATGACCTGCGGATCTTCGGTGCGGGTAGCAAGCCCATCAAACCAAAGACAAGGGCGTACAACCCGGAAGCTATGTCCGGATGAGCACTCGTATCAAAGCAAAAGTCGGTGGATAATCACCTCCGATCATGCCCTTCAAGTATCCAAGGCTCGACCAACGACCCAGCGTGAGTGCAAGTAGTAACCAACCAGCAACGATGGAGGCAGTAAGAGTGGGTATGACACGTGACAGAACACCGGACTTCCTCCAGGAGCGATACTTCGGGTTTGACAACGTTGAACGTTGAGTACCCCGCAGGACAAATCGGTATGTCAGGACTCACGTCAGGTTCAACGCCCTGTAGCCAGTGCACAAACAAAACATAAAGAAACAGCGAGACTACAAGTGCGCCAAGACATAGTGCGAATAATGCTGCAGCTCTATTTTACGGTCAGCGGGAGCAGCAGGATGTGAGGGATGACCTCACCTCGACCAGTCATCTGGGGAAGGGTTGGTCAGCAGGTCGAGGAGGACATAGTGTGTTTTGAAGAAAAGCGTGACAATGGCGCCAGGGATGATGAACTTGAGCTGACGGAAGGTGTGTCTGGAGATGGCGTGCAGTGGAAGACTGTTCATGATCGTAGTCCAAGTTATTCGGTACACGTTGCGAACAAGGCTGGGCACGACAATCACATGCTACCCATCATCCGTGCTGTTCGCTTCTACAGACCACTACATATTTACGTTCAAACCGACAAGTCAAAGTAATGACAGGACCATAGCGACTAGTCCAAAACTCGCTGGATACAGAATGCGAGGCTGAGGTCCATCGTGTGATTCAGACTGGGACTACCATATCGAGGTGTTGAATCGCATTGCCAGTCTATTTCCCCACTCTATAACACACCGATCGAGTCCATTCAATGGCCAGGGGAAAACCTGCCAAATCACATATTGTGATAAAGGCCCCAAAACACGGTGCCCAGCGCATAGGCCACAAGTTCAGCACAGCAGTAGAGAACCTCGTTCAAAAAGAGCACACGCAACCTGGAAAGCCTTCAAGACGAAGGTCACGCGTACGATACCAACACAACGACCCACCAGCAGGCGCTTTGGCCCAGGCAGTCGTCAGTATGACACATATCGCCCAGAGAATGATATTCATGACTTTACATCCTGGTTGTAGGAGTCTGCATCAGAATGGAATTCACTGTTGATGACAGCGCGTGCGGAGAGAGGGCCACAGTGGGACGTGGGGACCCAGCAGTGAGTACGACCCATGGTGAAGTGTTGTTTTGAAAATCAGTTTGACGTGATATAGGTTTCAAGTTGACTTTGGCTCAGATCTGTACTATGACTCCACCCTGCTTCTTGAAGCCGTAAAACAACAACGACCCCAAGATGAGGAGCATGGTCAAACGCCTGCACGGTCAGGTTCAATGCAGCCCCCAGACTTCCGCCACGAGTCCCCTCGTATGACTCGCAACCCTTCTTCTTCCGCCCCTCAGCAGGGCTACATGACATACGGGTCTCCACGCCATCAACAGCAGACGTTCACTTCAATTCCCCCAGGCCGTTTCTATGGTGATCCCCGTGCAGGCGGAATGGGAAGCATGTCTCCAGATATCCGGAGACGCTCCGGGAGGCTTGGACCGGAGGAAGGCTTTATTACGCTCCATGGACCGTAGCATTGTTACCAACTCAGTCACGCCATATACCCTGTATCCTTGTCGATATAACACTAATTTCTACACGTTGATCTATTGAGCCATCATTTTAGTATGCTCTGACATACTGACGTCACCTGCGTGGGGTTGTCATATTCCAAGAATTACACGAGTCGAGGCTACATCATTATATCGCATTCTCTTTTGCTACACACGCCTAATCGACGATAAACCCAAGTGGCGGACTCCCTCACTGCTTGAAGGAACTACGTGGCCTGAGTTTTCTAGCTCGTAGAGATTCATCACCATCAGTATGGCGTGACCGCAGACGCTTCCCTAGAGTCGTGCTCTCGTCGCTCTTTTGAGATGATGGGGGTTCGTCTACTTTCTCCTGTGAACTTTCGTCTCGCATCGACTCTTCTTCAGGCTCCTCCAGCACCTCAGTTCCCTCATGATCCTCAGGTTCTGCAGAACTTTCGAGGCCATTCTCCCCCTTAACCGCCGCCTCAACCTTTCCCTCTCCCTCCGCCTCCCCTTCCCCCTCAGCCTCGGCCTCGGCCTCAGCACCCTTCGTCCCTTCTGACTCACTCCGACGTGTAGTCTTCCCCTCCTCTGCAGCCAGAGCCAGCTCTTCATCTGACGGTGGACGACACCTCGCTCTACGAGGTTCTTTCGTTGCATCCGCCGTTGACATGACTAACAGCCGATTACCAGGACAATCCGCGTTACAGCGGCGGTGTTTCTTTGCCGAAAGGGCATGCCGGGGTAGCGATGACTGCTTGCGCGGCCACAAGATGGATCGATCCCCGTTCCGACATAGTGTCTTGTTGCACGTATGAATGCAAACTTCGTAGTCCGTGGAACTGGGTGGTGGCAAAGTGGCCTCGTTGAGCTGCACCGTTTGATTTACAGGTATCGACCGGTTTGCGGCGGTGATCCGCTGGGACAAAGGGGTATAAGCCTTGCGTAGGGGACAATTGATGAAAGAATGGCATAGAGAATGCACACGTACATTTTGCTGTTCTTCTCGAGGTGCTGGCTCACGGTTTTCGATCGCAGATTTCTTCGCAGGCTATTGTATCATGCATAACGTTTGGTGAGACCGATGCATCAGACGGCTGGGTGAATACTTACACGCGAGGGAATCTTCAAAACAATCAGCTCGGTACGCTTCTGTGGTATTGTCTCTGCTGGGGGCTAGTAAATTTCATAAGACACAATTCTCAGATATATGAATTGGAGTTACCAAAGCTATCGTCGCTGGGGGAGATTTAGAAATCGACTGTCCCTCAGGGATCTGGTCTTGCTCCGAGTCGAAGAGGGCGAGCTGTTCTGGTGTTAAACGGCTCCGAAGCCGCGTTATCATGGCTTCGAGATCGTGAATCCGTTTCACGGCGTCTTGACGAGCACTGCGCTGGAACTCTGTCGCAATCTGACTAGATGTGAGTATTTTAGAGTCCATGCTTGACAATTACAAGGGACTGACAGTCTGCTCAGCAAGTGCACTCAGCAACCTTTGAACTTCACTTTTCTCTTTATCTAGGAGAGCGCTGCTGTCCTCTCCTGCCTTGAGCTTTCCATTAATTTCCAGCTCCCGCCGTTCTAGTTCAGTTATGCGAGCCCGCGCTGATTGAGCATCCCGTTTCCAATCGCTACCATATTTCTGCCATTGTTGCAGTAACTGTTTCAGCCGAGTGGTCTCCTGAGTTGCACCATCGAGCTTCTCCCGCGTTGTCTCTAGCTCGGTCTTGCCCGGATTGGATTGTCCTCGTCCTGAAATAGTATCGACAGGTGTATGCGCTGGTGTAGGTTTACTGCTGATGTCTGTATTCGCCCTGGCGGAAGCTAGCGCTGCCTCGAGTTGTTCGCTTTGGACTTGTAACGCTCGTTCGACTCGTCGTAGTTCCTCCTAGTAATTCCAAGCCAACCTGTGGCGTTAACAGCTGGCCGCCAATGGTGAGGTTCGAACTGCACCTCAGCTGCTTCTCGTTTTCTCCGTGATTCCTCTAATTCCTCCTCCTTGACCTGAAGTTCCCCGGCGAGAGACCGGTACCTTTCACGCAGATCCACCGGCGCCGACGATCTCTGATCACCCTCCGTCTCTAACTCCCCATTCTCACCCTCCCCCGTTTCTTCGACCTGTACCCCAGCATCCAAGTTCTGCTCAACTTCACCCTCCGAGTCACCCCAGTCGGATACTTGGACATCAAGCCGAGCACGAAATTTAGCAAAAGAAGCCATGAGAGCATCGCATCCTGTCGCCAGCGTTTTCCGTTCGTCGGCCCATTTTGCGGTAGACTGTGTGAGTTGGTGTCGGAGGTCAGCGACTTCGTGTTCGAGTTCGAGGTTTTTCTGCAACAGTTCGTTGAGGTGAGGTCGTAATCGAGAAGGGGGTGCCATGGTCGCGAAAGCGGATGCCCAGTATTATTTGGCGTGGTGAGACGGATGAGAGAGAGCTGGTTGCAAGGTACTTTGTAGAAACGGTAGCAATTATTTGGAAACTCTTCTAGTCCGAGTCCGAGTCTTGTCTGCACACTTCTATGAGAAAGATCACATCGCTTCACGTCAACTGCGATGTGATCTCTCTCATTTCGCACGAAAGTGTCACTGCTGTATTGTTTATTCTCGACACCTTCATTTCACCCTTCAAGTTGGAATCCAGAAAACTTGAGTTTTGATCGTGCCACCACACGATGCAGGAGCTGCCAGTATGTTTGTGCAAGATACAGTCGCTACTACATAGTGTATCGTGGGCATCGACACCTCAAACCGAAGGGAGACTCCGCAATTGGGAGAGCCAGGATGGTGGCCCTTACGTCGTGCCACTACCGAACCCACAGGACACAGGCGGCTGGGAAACTTGATCTAGGGCCAGTGCATTTGATTGCCTGACATCGGACAGGCTGCTTTGTGCCACTTGATCAACAGTAGATTATCCCGAGTCTCGATGCATTGGCTCCCTGCTGGATAACGGCCCCGTCATACCGGGACGTGCTGCTGATCCGAGTCAGGTGTTATGAACTGACATGACGACACTGACGACAGTACAGTTTCATTGGTCAGAGTGTTGCTATCAATAGGACAGCATGTGAACTTGTGAGTCTCTAACGGTTGGCCGGTATCCGCTCATCTTGACGAGTCCAAGTAGCACATTACTGACTCCACCACAGTAATTAATGTCTTCCGCTAAGAAGATCCCCTATGGTGAGCTGAAGGATGGGTAACCTGGAGAGCTAAACTACTGACACCAGGAAATATCAGTGAGGCTCGGGAATTCTGGTCTGAAGGTGTCCAAGATCATCCTTGGGACCATGCAGTATGGTGATAAGGGCTGGCAAGAATGGGTCTTGGGTGAGGATGAAGCCATTGAACATATCAAGGCTGCGTAAGCTTCACGTCTTCCCGTCGTCCAATCCCCATGATTTCGATGTTGTACTGGCGCAGATACGAAGCCGGAATTCAGACGTTCGATACTGCTGATGTGGGTTTGTCAACATTCTGGTCGTGTACGAACCAGCTTATCGTTGTCAGACTTATTCGAATGGCTATTCCGAGGTCATCCTTGGACGAGCGATCAAGAAGCTTAATCTCCCTCGTGATGAGATCGTTGTAATGACGAAGGTGTGTGGCCTGCTTCAGATCAAACGTGATGCATGATGCCTGACACACATGTTTTCACCCGTAGGTTTACAACGTCGTTGGCCGTGAATATAGCACCAACCAAATCGCTGGTCGAAAGGACCCTGACCAGAATGGATACGTCAACCAGCATGGGTTGAGTCGCAAACACATCTTCGCAAGCGTCAAGAAGAGTCTCGAGCGCCTTCAACTGGATTACATTGATCTGCTTCAATGTATGCGCTCCTATGAGGAAGATATCACAGTCGTCACTCAAGGTTCTTCTCATTAGGTCACAGGTTCGACAAGGAGACGCCCATCGAGGAGACTGTAAGCGCTGTATTCTCGAATCATGAAAGTTCGGTCAGTTCTAAGTAATGCAGATGCAAGCTCTTCACGATGTCGTCAAAGCTGGCTACGTTCGCTACATCGGAATGAGCTCCTGCTGGGCATATCAATGTAAGAGATATCTCTGCACATGCGATGTCTACGTTAACGACGTACTTTATAGTCCAGGTCATGCAGAGTGAGAATTAATTGACTGCTTCTAAAACACTGCTCAATCTGCTGAATAGACTACGCGATCACGAATAAGCTCACGCCATTCATCTCGATGCAGAACCACTACAGTCTTCTGTACCGGGAAGAAGAGCGTGAAATGTTCCCTACCCTCGAAATGTTCGGTGTTGGTTCAATTCCTTGGTCTCCCTTGGCTCGTGGCGCCCTTACGAGACCTCTGGGCCAACAAACTAACCGAGGCCAAAATGACTGGTACCACTATATCATCCTTTTCTCTCAAAGCGCAGTATACTTATCGGCGTACCACAGGTTCATTGGAAACTACGCGTCTGCGTCATCGTACGATACAATTATCAATCGGTCTGTTCTTAGTACATGCGCCGTTTTCAAGCCATATACTGATTGGATGTCTAGCGTGGAAGAAATGGCTGCGAAGAAGGGTGTTAGCATGGCACAAGTTGCTATCGCCTGGGTCCTAACCAAGGACGGTGAGTTCTCTTCTCTACTTAAT
Organism: Chalciporus aff. trinitensis; assembly: GCA_038089015.1. Taxonomy (NCBI): domain Eukaryota; kingdom Fungi; phylum Basidiomycota; class Agaricomycetes; order Boletales; family Boletaceae; genus Chalciporus; species Chalciporus aff. trinitensis. The sequence continues at coordinate 8,869 of JBBPJZ010000450.1, read as the reverse complement.
AACACATGCTGCTGATCATACCATCAACCTAGGCGTCACTGCTCCGATCGTTGGTACCACCAGCCTGTCCAACCTTCGTGACATCATCGGTGTGTCCAGGTTGATCATTCCGTCTATGAGCCCTGACAACCTTTACAGCGGGCGTCGACGTCAAACTGACGGAAGAAGAAATAAAATACCTAGAGGAGCCCTACAAACCGATGCCCGTGCTGGGGCATGCTTGAACATAATTGCGAGGTGGTGTAGACTGTAACTAAATATTTGTATGATGAAGTTTGGTGTCTTCCTTCTGGAACAACAACCGCCAAGTTAGGTCATAGACCTCCAAGTCGGAACTCTGTAAACCTGGAGTGGCACCGGAGATTGCAACATGATCTCCGACACTCCTGGTGGATGTTTCGCACTATGGGGGGAAGCAAACAACATTAGGGAATCCAGGCATCCGGTGAATCCTTCCGATTGGCTGTGCCAATGTCAAACGTAGAGTTAGCGCCGTTTCGGAGTGCTGGTGGGGTCTGTAGACCTCATGTATTGCTGCGGCCTCCGCCGTACAACTGAAACACGGATGAAGATGGGGCGTGGATAAACAGCCGATTCCAGTGCGGAAGGTCGCCGGTTTTTCACTTCCACGGCTTGCAACAACGGATCCCCATATATATATACCAAAGAGAGTGCTATAGTTGTGCACACAAAGAGTACGGATTGGCCACGTGTGTTGCCACCCATCTCAAAAGAGACCTGGAATAATCCAGTACTTGACCTTTGCCGCCCACTCGTCCCAGTCCTTCTCAAACACCCTCTTCATCATCCTGTCCTCTTCTGCCATCCGTGGAAATATGGCGGCGTCAGTGAGGAAGGTTTGCGCAATCCACAACCACATGGCTGCTTTGACAACAGGGAGGGAATACAGTCCCGAAGTCTGCAGCCAAGATTCGCGGAACAAATGCAGGATGATTGCAATATTGGCAGACAAGCAAGCGCCTGAGTAGCTTGGGTGGCGCACCCATGCATATGGGCCCGTCGTAACGAGAGAGTGTTTTTCACGGACGCTCAAGTTAAACGTGAAAAGTTTGCCGAGTGCGCGATAGCACAGGATTCGGATGACGCCACCCGCCATGCACAAGGCACTGGCAGTGATGAACAAGGGACTGGGTGAGCCAGGGAGACCAGGCCCACGAATTGAGCGGATGAAAAGCGGGACTTGTGAATCAGAAATGAAGAAGGAGAGTGTGGAGACGGTCTCGAGGGTAGCGAGCACCACAGATGCAATCTACAGCTCGTTGCTCAGTTTCCGGTCTCTTTTCGATAGACACAAGTCACCAACCTTTGGGATTGCAACCATTTTCAGGAGGACTGCCATAGCGAATTCATTGGGCGTGTGCTTGGGTCGTTCTGTTTTCGCAGCTTGAGCAGGGGCTGTGAAAGTGACCCAGCAGCTCACTGCGGAGCCAATGACGAGGACAGGTCGTAGGAGACTCATTGAGGGTTGGGTTGCGCACGGCTTGATTGGTGCGTTGAGCGGAAGATGGGGATGATGGGATTCGGAACAGTTTCCTTGTGGCTTTTCTACTCCTTCGCCCTGGCGCTGATGCCGCGTGGACAGCTGTGGACAGCTGTTACTACTCACAAATCATGATTGTGATTTACATCAAGTGTGTCAGCGACCCAGCGTACCGTCGCCGAGACATCGGCGATATAAAAATGTAAATCTGCCAATCAGAGTCCTCGAACGGGGCGAATTGCGATGATATTGTTTGCTCGTCTGGACAGACTGGACTGGGTATATGGTCGCCGTCGTCATTCCAGGTCTACGCATTCAAGTTCCGGTAGGTAAGAACTTGGCAGGGCAAGCAATGAATTGTTGATGTGCAGTCGTGAATGGGTTGATTACATAATGTAATTGACCACCTTGTTGATCCACACGTGAAGTACACACTTTGACTCCGTCCAGTCACGATATTGCAGTTTATCATCGGTTTATCGCTGGTTTATCGAGATATTGACATACTCATATTCTCTGGAATAACCATTTTCACTTCGCAGGATGATTACGCGCTCGCCGGTCAAACCATCGAGACCCCCCTTGAGCTCGGGGGTTCTTCCGGCGAAACGCGCCCCTACGCCATCCCGCTCGACCCCAGTTGCAACAGCAACGACATCGATCCTTACATCCTCGACCGCGACAGGTTCGACGACCACCCCCCACGATGTCATGGTCGCGTCACAACTCGCTCATATAAGCGACCTCGTTCAGAAGAACCGGTCACTTGAACAGTCTATCAAGAAGCTCAATGAAGAACTCGCTAAATCTGCCGCTGATATCCTCGCTCTTAAAACTGAACGCGAGGCCTGGGAAGGGGACCGCGCGACGTGGATGGGTGAACGACAGAAGTGGATGGAGGAGAGGAAGACGTGGGTGGAAGGGTGCGACAGGATACAGGCATGCCATCGGACGCAGGAGTATCGCCTTGCATGTTTATTGCAGGACGAACGCGTCGCTGTGCTCAAGCTGAAAGAGGATGCGAGGAACGAGCGGCTGAAGAGGCTAAGAAGCGACTACGAGATCACAATGTGCCAGGCAAACCTGGCAGAGCTCAGGGAACGGGTTGTAGAATACGATGAACTTACGGAGGAGGTTCAGGAACTGGAGCAAAGGTGCGCGGCTCTCGACAAGGAAGTGGAAGTAAAGACGGCAGAGGCACGAACCGCGTACAAGCAACGCGAGCAGGTCGAGGTGAGTTCTTTTACACGTCTTCTTCTTTGTGGTTTCTATCCTGGGCCAACTACACTTTCAGAATGACTTTACGCGTCTTCAAGAAGCCCATGCGGATGCAACAGCAGCCACCACCTCGTCATCTTCCAAGCTCGCTCGAGTTACCGCGGAGCGGGATGCTCTCGAGGCCCAGATTGCTTCTCTGAAGCGTTCTTTAGAGCAAGCTCAGGACGAGACCACCCAAGTCCGCACACAACTCACCAACTGGCAGAATCTGAAGAAGGGCGAGGATGCTAGCGCTGAAGAAGCTAGGAAGAGGAGAGGGGAGCTTGAGCAAGAACTCAAGGAAACAAAGAACCGCTTCGCTGAGGTTGAGGCTCGTCTTTCAGAACTCGCCTCCCTGGAAGCAAAGTTGGAGAAGCAGAAGGGCAGAGTTGAGAAACTCAAGGGCGTCCTTGATGAATGGAAGGTGAGGAGAGTCTCCTTTCACTCGCACAGGATTCCGACAGATCACTGTTTTATCTTATAGCAAGAAGCAACTGAGCAAACGAAAGCGCGAGAAGCGGCGGAGGCCGACTTGGGCATCGCACGTGCGGAGATTATCGCCTTGGAGCAAAATGTTTCTGGGCTGCAAGCGCAAGTATCTGCTCAGTCTAAGTCTAAAGTACGCTCTTCTGTATCTGATTTATTTGCCCACCTCCTCATGCATCTTGACATATTTTTTTTCGCCAGCCATCCAGTAAAAAACCTACACCCCCGCTTCGAATCGGGCAGACGGACGACGAGTCGGATCCAGAGATTTACGCTTCGCCATCAAAATCCATTTTGTCGAACATACCCAATCATGCTTCTACGTCTAAACCCTCGTCTTCTAGACCCGAAGACGCCGCGGCCAGACCACGTCCCAAACCACGCCCTGTAAAACGTCCCGACCCCATTCCCGAAGCTCCGGAAAGTGATGTAGAGATTGTCCAGCCCCCCTCTGCCCCACCGCCCGCTCAAGCACCAAGTGCTAAAGCTAAAGGGAAGCAAAAGGCTGCCCAGGTTACTGAAGACGTCAGTGATGCCGACATGGGAGAGGCACGGAAGGAAAAGAAGAAGGCGAAAGCGAAGGTCAGAGAGAAAGGGGATTCAGAAGAGCCTGGGAAGCCCAAGGCTGTCAAGCGAAAGAAGCCTACCCCAAGCGATGACGCCGAGCAAGAACGCCCGAAACCAAAAGCCAAACCGAACCCCAAGAAGCGTTCTCCGCCCGAGGTTCTCAAAAAGGCCAAGGCTTCACAGCCCAAAGACGTTGCAGAGGACACCGGAGATGAGATGGACACAGCGCCGAAGAAGAAGAAACGGAAGATCAATATCTTTGGTGCTTCTCAGCCTCCACCGTTTGACTGGAACGGGCTACAGGTATGCTCAGTTCTCCTTCGATGCCACCACCCATTAACATGGTGCGACCCTTAGACTGGGTTAGGGATACCGACAGAACTTTCACCGATGAAGGAGGCAGATGCAGTGCCACGGAGGCTTGGACGATCGAGCAAGGGATAATTGTATGAGACTTGATCTTTTCACAGCATATTGGAGAAGTATGGATGATTATGATCGATAGTTGTTATAGTAGGTACACGCGATTCTGCGACAGATTGGTACTGTGATCAATATCAGAGAAATTGGTGAGGAAGAGAGGAAAGTGTCGCCAAGTCATGAAACTCCTCTCAGCGTAGATATCGTGATCAGAGCGATTAAAGTGGCCTTTCTCCTATAGGCCTACCTACATGTAATCACATTTCCTATGCACCATCGATATGCGGAACGCATACCACAGAACAAGGCGTTGTGAGGTGGCCAGGTAAACGGTTCGGATGAGAAAAAAAATCGGATGCCCAGAGCCTTAAGTATCTGGCGGAGTTCGAATATGCCCTTCAATTGACAGTTCCATCCGGCCCTTGACCCCAAGCTTGAACCTGAACGCTGAACATTAACTATGGACATAACTAGCTTACTCCAGTCATGGATCGATCGCTTATACCTGAGATTTGTCGACCCCGCGCTCCCTCGAATGCAACTGGGTCCTGAAGGGAGTTCCAGAAACCCAGCCATGGTCAGTTCTTGGTTGGCTCTCAAAGTGCCTGTACCGTGACCACTCAGTCGATAATTGGGGGATTAGATTCAATTCTTCACTTGGGATGCTCAACACCCCGACATGAGTTGGTGGAAACATCTGGAAACTGAGATACCTCGTCTGGCTGAACTTGGGCTCACACAAGTGTGGCTTCCGCCATCGAACAAGGCCATGAAGGGAAAGGTTTCGGTTTATTCTATCCTTGGTTGCCCAACTTCTGACAGTATGATAAGAAAGGGCAAGGTTATGATGCCTATGATTTGGTACGTGTTCCCTCAGCACAGCAGTTTACACGACTTTATCTAGACGATTCATGAGGATTCTTAGTGGGACATAGGGGAATTCAATCAGAAAGGTACCATCGCGACAAGGTGGGGTACCAAAGAAGAACTCCTTGAAGCATGCTCTGTAGCACATCGAAGCAATATTGGCGTCATCATAGATGCAGTACTCAATGTGATTCACTCACAGACCCTGCTATTACGCAAACGCTCATCCCTGTGGGTTAGCATAAACTTGGTGCTGATAGACCTGAAACGTTCAAAGCCGTGCGCGTGGATCCGTCGAATCGGCTCCGTGTTCTGGAACAGGAGCGTGAAATAAAAGTGTGTGGATTGCCACCCTTGGGAAAGTTCTTTGCTTCAGCTTCTTACTAGGGGTGGACAGCCTTTGACTTTCCTGGACGCCAAGGAAAGGTGAGTGTGAGGATGTTTTTGATTCGGAACATGCAATGAATGTCTACTCACAGTACAGCGGGATGAAGTGGACCCATGAACACTTTTCAGGTCAGTTTCACCATGAAAGACCCGTCTTGACGCCACTAACCCCACAGCAGGAATCGACTGGGACCATTCAACGCAGACCAATGGAATCTATCGTATATCAAGCCGCCACCGCAAAGGCTGGTCAACCAGGGTGGACAAGGAACTAGGGAACTATGATTATCTTCTCGGGGTCAATGTTCGTATGAGAAACGGCTCAGTCCTCTGCGCGCGACCATTCTATTAACGGGTCATGGGAATACCCTTCAGATTGATCATGGACACCCTGCGGTGCGAGAGGATCTATTTTCCTGGGGCTCGTGGATACTTGACGTACGTAATTTTTGTAAGCCTTCTCGCACTTCTTCTTCTGAAGCCGCGTGGTAGGAGACTGCCGGGTCCGGGTTTAGGCTGGATGCCATCAAGCACATCGATCGAGGTTTCCTTTCCGAATTTGTGAGAGACTTGTCGAGTTTGTGGGTTCTGCGCCCTCACGGACCCGGCTTACCCTAGATCCAAAGAAGTCGTAGTGTGCCAAACAGAGAGAGGCTGTTCGTCGTGGCAGAATGTTGGACCGCCAAGTAAGGCCCATTTTATCCCTGTTGAATAGTTTTGTACTGAGCATGTGCAGCGTGCAAAGGTTGTTATCCTACGTCCGAGCATTTGGAGGACAGGTACAGGCCCTGTTGCACCCGTCTATCATAATGTTAACAAAGTCGCAGGCGGCATTTTTCGATGTACCTCTCCATGAGAACTTTCATCGAGCTAGCAAATCAGGCTCATCATACGACCTCCGACGGATTCTTGACAATTCGCTTCTTGCAATCAGGCCATGGGACGCGGTAACTTTTGTAGATAATCACGAGTAAGTGCTTCCTCTGCTAATTTCAGTGATTGTACCCACTCCTGCGATAGCACGGTGAGGAATGGCGCATCACAGTTTCGTCGCCTGTAACCACTAACGGAGTAACTCAGCAAATCGGTCAGTCCCTGGAGAGCTGGGTTAGTCCGATCATGCTTCCCGGACGCTCCCGGTTGACGTTTTTTTAGGTGGATACAACCTTTAAAGTGCAAGCATACGCCCTCATTCTACTGCGAAGTGAGGGATATCCGTAAGCTACGCCCTCGTCAAAACGTCGGACATTCTCTTATCCTGTGACGCCCACTTTCTCCAGTTGTGTTTTCTACGGAGATCTATACCCCAATCAAGAATGCTACGATGAGGTGACCTCAGACCAGATTAGACAGCTGCTTAGCATCCGGAAAATGTTCGCATACGGGCCAACGGTGGACTACTTTTTACATCGGAACTGCATCGGGTTCGTACGTATGGGTAATTCTGAATACCCGGGTTGCGTCGTGGTAATCAGTAACGAAGCCCCTGGTCCTGGGTGCGTTCTAACCTCGTTCCCGTGGGGAGATGGTACTCATCCGGCCCCGATGGGGACTTCTGAAAGCAATTTGATTTCACCTATTCTCCGCATGCGTGTCGGTACAGTTAGTCTCGTCCAATCACGAGTTCGTGCTCAAAATCTGACTTGGCTTGCGTACCATAGGCTGGCGTAGGCGCAGTATTTCGCGGCTGCTTTGACGCTTCGCGGGAGGTCACCATCGATGCTCAAGGATGTGGCGAATTTTATTGCTCATGTAACTCGATCGAAGTATGGGTAAAGGTGGGGGAAAGATGATCAAGAGTGTCACCGTAGACCGCGTTTCTTTTTAGGAAAAAGTAAGATATACAGCTAACCCAAGTGCGTAAAAATACAGTGGAACGATATATCGTGAGTGGTCATGATACAATGGCAGATTCTTCTGATTGCGAATCAAGATATGTCCGAGACCTCGCGGGTGTACTGTGAGCTTGTAATTCGAAATATTCCTCCCAGAGATCCTTTTCTGAAGGTGGTGGTGGAGGTGGCCTTGGGAATGAGGGATATGTCGTGTGTGGGTAGGTCGTTGGGGGAATTGAGGTCGTGTGTGATTGTTGCCGTTCGATGGATATTATTGCAGCCTCTCCTCCTGTTTCAATCATATCTTCAGGGGTTCTTTCGCCGTCAAACAGAGCGGCTGTTTCTTCCAAAGTACGACCTGTATGGAAATGTCAGTACATCGAACACCTCTGATGTTCCAACAACTTACCTCTTGTCTCGATGACGAATACCAGGACAAACAAAAGTTCTAGCGCCAGCCAGCCGCAGTATACCAGATACTAGAGTGGGTTCGATTTAGAGCCTCCAGGCGTTCAAGATATACTTACATATTTCCACCCGATAGCCTTGAGAGCCCAAGGATTGACAAATTGATTAAATGCCACGGTAGCACTAACAGTGAAGGTCTGAAGGCAGACAGTGAGGACAAATTAGGAGTCATGTTGAACGCATATTCACCATGATTGCGAATCCCTGAGCACGAATTTTATACGGAAGAATCTCCAATGTGTATGACACCAACAATGGCGTATAAGCAAAATCGTAGAAAAAGGAGTAGATGAAAATGAGCGGTACGGTCGCTGGACACAGAAGAAAATGAGATCAGTCATGAACCAGAGAAAAATTGGTGGTTTTTACCCTTCGCGGCCGCACTATTGTGTGATACGTTGAAAAGAGCGGTAGTGAGCGTCCACATCGAAAAAGCTAACCTCACAGATCAGAAAGCGAAGGAAGCCACGAAAAACGATCACTGACCGATCAGCATTCCAACATTGGAGATCACGAAAACTTTCTTCCTTCCTAGCTTGTCCACTAGCATAGCCCCTGAGATCGCGCAAGCTAAATTAAACACCTGGGCAAGATTGCAAATCAGTGCCCTCACAGACCAACAGGCGGGCGAAAGACGGTCTTACTTGCAGGCTGCCGTTGATGGCAGCTTTAGTGCGAGTGGACGATATTCCCACACCTTCCAGGACGATGTTTATATAGTAGGAGACAAGGCCATTTCCACTGAGACGGGTGTTGGCTATAAGTCGAAGCAACGAGAGTTTCAGACCTACCTCCATTGTGAGAATATAGCAATGCCAATGACGGTAAGCATCCTTCGTCTATTTCCCGCAGTGGCAAAGCAAGTCCGGTATGTCCTTGAAGCATTTCTCTCAAGCTTCAGGGCGTGACGAATCTGAGCCATCTCGAATACCACGAGCTGATCACGTTCATCGCCACCATTCGCGTGGTACTTGGCCAAGACACGTGCAGCGCGCGATTCCTGTGAGAAGGATGATTGGGAATTCGTTCTTCCGCACCCCGTGATGCATTGTAGACTCACCAGTCCTTTCGCAACCAGCCA
>JBBPJZ010000449.1:0-19858 GCA_038089015.1 Chalciporus aff. trinitensis | reverse complement strand
CTCCACCTCCACCTCCACCTGTACACCCCACCCCGGCTCCCCCCGTACATCCCGCCCCAGCTCCGCCTGTTGCACCTGTACACCCTAGCCCAGTTCCGGCTCCGCCTGTTGTACACCCCATCCCAACTCCCCCCATACAGCCCAGCCCAGCTGTACCTGATGAGCAACCCAGCTCAGCTCCACCCGTCGTAGACCCCAGCCCAGCTGTACCTGTTGTAAACCCCAGCCCAGTCCCACCCGTTGTAGAGCTGAGCCCAGCTGTACCCGATGAACAGCCCCCCGTGACTCGCAAAGTGTATATCATCCAGGAAGGAGCAGGTGAGCCTATTCCGAACATGTCAATATCGACGTTTACTCATCACTAGAACAGGTGACGACGGACTTTTCCATTGGAAGTTCATGCTAGCAAATGCAGACGACCCCAGCGTGAACGGCCTCTGGTGTGATGTCGTTTGGTCTGCTGACATTTCGGTCGGAATGGAAAGGCGCGGCCCAAAGCCCTTTATCTCTGGAAAGTCCCGTGCATTCATCAAGGCGTGGTATATTGGGGAGATTCCGGCTGAGAATGCGCTGGAGAACTTCATGCTCGCCGTTAACACTACGAGGACCCCGCAGTACACCGTTGAAGACCACAAAGCAGGTCTTAACTGTCAGACATGGGTCATCGATGTGGTTCAGAAGCTGTTGGGAGCGGCCGGGGTGGAGGAGGCCAATAAAGTGCCGAAAGAAGAGGAAGAAGACGCCAAGAACTCGTCGAAAGACGAAGCACAGTGAGACATACGCTCTTACCATACGGATTTCTGTGGATGTGCAATCACGGCACGATGCAAGTCTCCCCGACTCGGACATTTACAACTGGCGGTTAGTAGTGATCCCATTAACATATGCTTGCGTTTCAATTGCGATATGAGTGAACTAGCGCCCGGCCCATAATGCTATGTAGTCGAACTTGACTGACCCCTGAATCGGAGAAGGGCTTCGTAACTATCTTAAGCTTGAAGACATATCTGAATCGGAGGGTGGGCACCATTCCAATGCGCGACGCACAGTAAATCACTCCAGCACGAGCTCTAGCGACTCGTAGCCTCGCATCCGATGGTCAAGACGATGACAGGGCCGCCGATCAGTGTATCGTGCAAGTGGACTGAACTGGTCCTGACTTGTCCTAAGCAAGTGCGAAGGACCCTTATTTGCCTTCTTAATCCAATCACAGCTTTCATATGGTCTACGAAAGAGCCGTCGAGCGGTCACTACTGGTTTGCAGATGCATCCGACCATCTGTCCCGATGGGCGTGATACCAGACATAATCTCTTTCAACCACGAAACATCCACTAACTAGACACCCCCACCAATAGATCCAATAAACGGAAACCACGGATGCACATCCGGATCCCACGTCAACACACCCATATCCCAACTCTCCACCTCCGCCATCGACCCCGGCAGCTCCTCCAAACTACGACAGACCTCGAGTAGGCGTTGTATAGACTGCCAACACGAAGCTCGCGTGAGTCTCGAATAGTTGAGGGGAAGATAAAACCCGATGGACGGTAACGCACCAGCCTCCGATCCTCAACCCAAGGGCCAGCCCAACCCCCCATACTGATACCGCCGCTCATCAACTGCTCCACGATCGTTCTCGCAAGCTGGATCTGACCCAACGGAGAGAAACCGCGGTCCTAACAACACATGAGCTCATCTCGATTTCAACCACGAACAGCTGAAACTGACCTGCTTGATCACGTGACAACATGTCGTGAACTTGAAGAAATTGGGATGTCCGAGTGGTTCGGGTTCGATATCTTCGTACTCGTCGATAAAGGCCCATTTATACCGACGGAGACAGTTGAGGCGTATACGTTGCCAGGACGGGCCGAGCTTTGTCAAGGACACCTAAAGCCAATCTTGTCAACCTCGAGCCCGCTGAAAATGATGGGAGGGCGCGAACTGAGAAAATGGCTGACGAGATAGCTTGCAGAGCAGTTAGAAAAGAGGACTGGAATCGAAGCTCTTCAAGGGCATTGGAGTCTGGCCAAACAATCAGGATCAAGTAGAAGCAACGCGCATAGGCACCGACCTTGCACCTCCGATTTGAGTTTGTCTAATGATGAAAGCTGTAATTCCAGAACCTGAGTAGCATACCAATACGCGAGCACTCTTTCCTCGGCAGAATAGAGAGAAAGCTGAAACCCAGAGTATACCACTTCACGGATCACAGATAACCTTTGTAGCAAAACCGCAGTGCGAAGTTTGTCTAGGATGTCTGTTTCAGGCTGACAGGATGATCAGAGACGGCGGAGGCGATGAACATATTGGCACGCACAGAGGGCTCAAGGTGTTTTTGAATGTCAGTAAAGAGCGCATAGAGTTCGTGCCAATCAAACAGTGATTTCATGCAATATCTACGCCGCCGTGCAGGGTTGTGCCACAGGGCCTTGATATAGCCAAGCTCGAGCTATACGGCGACGTCAGTTTCGACCATCAAAGTGGGGTGTTCGAACCGCACATACCTCTACCACCGAGCGCTCGAGATGTCCCAACGGCGACGATTGAGGACCTCTCCAACGCCGGCTGAGCATGCCAATAAACGAGTCATAAGATACACCACATATTTCCGTGAAGAAGCAGTCGACGATGTGTCTTTGGGTGTACTTGTTCAGCATAAGCCCGTCCTCGTAGAGAGTCGACTGGAAGATGTATGGTTCAGAAGGCGAGTCGGCAAACACGAACAAGCTTTCTTACCTGACACGCAGACCGGATATATGGTAACCGTCGGTTTGATTTCGGGAACCATACTTGCGTATGACCCAAAATCTACACCAAGAACAAAGTGAGCCAACTAGAACTCTCCCCGTTCATACATCTCACGAACCTTCCAGCTTGTCAAATTCGACACACCCGCCAAAGTGCTTAATTGATCTAGGGATTCTAAAAGCCCATGGAGTTTGTTCCACACTTTGTCCTGATCTGGAAGCTGAATCACATGAAGGGGTATAAACGAGACGAGAACGCGCGCAAAGGATGGGTCAAACGCGTGAGGTGCTGGAGAATTGGGTCCAGGATCTGGGGGCTGCGTTTGCCGGATTTTTCGTATTAGTTCGTGGGCGGTATCGATCAGAGGACGAAAGCGGTGGTATTCTTTGGACTGTTGGGCGGATACAAGTTCTATAAGCGTCTAAGATCGAATTAGCGAACAGCTCGCGATCATAATGGGGGAAACAAACCCTGCGCAGGACAAGCCTGTCACGGAGCGCATCCTTCCAGGTCGGCGGTACTACATAAATGAGTGACGTTCGAAATTCTCGCTTTAATGAAATCACCTTTGAAAGAACGATCCAACCAGATACACCCCTGTTCCAATTTGGCTATGATATAAGGCACGGGCAAAGCCTCTGCCAACGGTACGTCGCACTTTTCGCTTTGCCAGTCCTCCGCCTGTTCAAAACAGGTACAATCCAAATGAGGACGCAAACGTCAGAAAGCACGTCATAAGACGGACATCATACACATGTCCTTTATTGAGCTCCCTCCAAGAAAGGTCGCAACTTTTGAGCAAGCCGTATATGGACGCTCTGAGAACGATGGTGATCAGTTCGAGTGGCCTCGCGTAGTCGATGTTCCGGATGTCATCTCTTGGTATCATTTCTGGGTCGATTTCTCTTAACGCGTGGACATATAGAAATGAAAATATGGTTTGTGAGAGCGTGTAGCCAGTGTGCCACTCCATCTGGGGGTGACGCGACAGGAAGAGGAAGTGCAATGAATATCACGCGAAAGAGATATACATTGGTCTGATCATTCACCTCACAGGCAAAAGCGCGATCTATTATCCAGCACACCTCCTCGGGGAGTAACGGCTCCAGTGGGTCGAAAATGGGTCTCGTTTGGTCCATGAGTGCGAGGCCACTGTCAAAACGAGGTTCTCCAATCTTTTGTGTACGCGCAAGTCCAGTTCGAACTAAGCGCTGTGTTTTTTGACACCAAAAAATGTACTACATACTTCGAAAGCTGCCATCGCGTCCTGTAGGGTGAAGTCCTTTGCTAAAATGAGTCCTCCGGATGGCATGTCTTCCAGTCTGAGCGTGAATGAGACGGATCGGAGGGTGTCGTGTGGACAGTACCTTGAGCGGCACCAGCAAAGAGCTCGGTCACATCGTAGAAATTGTCACCGCCTGGGAGTTCCATGGATACATCGCAATCCATGGTCGTCGCCACGTCGTGCGCAGGTCGTGGTATGAAAGCAAGAATGGTTGAATAATAGGGAAATGGGCGTTCAAGGACACACAAATTGACCGATCAGTGTGACGGAGTTTCAAACTTTCTATGATCTCTTTTGGACGCAGCAGCCTTGGTACCAGCTGGCGAACGCTGGCCCAACGATGGCGCGCACAGAAATCCAGCAGGTTCTCTAACTCAGCCATCCTCGCGTCACAGACAAGCCAGACACGCGTCGTCTTCTCGGGAATACAACCGACAGGCATACCCCATGTACGCATGGAATGTTGCTCTATTGCGATTCGGCTAACATGGGGAACAGCTCGGAAACTATCTAGGAGCACTGTCCAACTGGGTTAGACTTCAAAAATCAGCGAATCATGACGATGTTCTTCTGTTTTCCATCGTAGGATGGCATGCATTGACCCTCCCCCAAGACCCTGCCACCCTCCGATCGGCCAGAGATGACATGCTAGCAGTGATTCTTGCTATTGGAATCGATCCAGAACGCTCAATACTATTTCACCAAGACCATGTAGGGATCTCGTCGTCTTGCGTGCCAAGTGACTGAACCTCTGCCAGAATCGACATCACACCGAGCTGTGCTGGATTTTGAATTGCCTCACTCCCATGGGGAAGCTGCGTCGGATGACTACCTGGAAGGTCGGTGTCGCATAGGGCACTTGCACCCATTGTCTCACCTTTTGAAGTCGCGACTAGCTACATCAAGAAATGCAGGTTCAGAAGATAATGTAGACGAGTCGCTGCTTAACGCTGGTTTATTCACCTATCCAGTCCTCCAAGCTGCAGATATTCTAGCATATAGGTGCGCTGTTGAAAGAAGGAGTAAACTCTCACTCAACAACGTATACAGGGCAACCCATGTTCCCGTAGGGGAGGATCAACGGCAACATATCGAACTCACCCGAGACCTAGCAGAGATATTTAATCGTGCATTCAACGTGGAAGGTCAACCGCCAGTATTCCCATTACCAGCATACGTCGAGAGTCAGTCGCTTTCTTCTTCGAAACGGTTTTCTCCTGCAGAACTCAAATCCCCTACAGCTCCATCAAAACGTGTACTCTCCCTCAGAGATCCCTCATCCAAGATGTCCAAATCCTCGCCAGATGCAGCCTCTCGGATCCTCCTCACGGACACAGCACCTCAAATTAAATCCAAAGTTCGCGCTGCAGTCACAGACTCGATTCAGGGCATCACCTACGATCCGGTCACGCGCCCCGGTACCTCGAACCTCCTTACTATTCTCGCCGCATGCACCGAATCAGATGTCCTTGAAGTCGTGAAGCAGTATGAAAATAAGAACCATGGATATTTGAAGAACGACGTGGTCGATGCGGTGGAAGAACTGCTCAAAGGTCCTCGAGCTGAATTTGAGAGAATTCGCCATGAAAAGGCATTCCTGGCTGACGTTGCACGCAAGGGGGTCGTGCGAGCAATGGAATACTCGGGAGCTACGATAGAAGAGGTCAGGAGACGCGTTGGATTGTTATAGACTCATAACTTGTAGATGTTCTCCAAGACTACTTGTTGTCTCTTGTTTATCACACAACCCCGCTCACTTCTCCTTGATTGGCTTGCAGCACATTCACAAGGATGGAACAAATCGATGCTGGGTCGTCGTCAGAATCCAGTAACAATGACCACGTAAAGATACCGCGTGCATTGTCGAAAAGGCAGGAGCAAAAAGCGGTCGAGTTCCTCGAGTACTCTTTCCTGGATATCGAGAGTTCGTTCAAGAAACGGTGCGATATATACTTGACTTTGACCCGCCAAAGCGAACGTACCCACATTCACTCAGCTCAGAGCCCTCGCTGACCAAACTACCAACGCTGCCCGCCTATCTCGACGCCATGCAACATCTTCTGGCGTTTATTCTACAAATTCCACCGATAGATCCCTCCACGTCTCTCAGAACCACATTCTTACTCCGTCTGACCGGTGACGTCATGAACTGCGTGCCCGGTTATCCACCTGAAATCGAAGATTTACAACAGCTCCTCGACTTTCTCGACGACCTTGACGAAGCTTGGTTAGCCGTTCTCAATTCCCAAGTCTGGGATCCATCTTCCGGTACAGGCGTGGATCTGGTCGTCCCCATCGAGATGGTCGACCCAGACCGACCGATACGGTCAACGCCCGTCAGTCAAACGGAGCGAACGAGGCTACATAGCCTACTTGTCACTGGGACTGCAGGGTTGGAAGAATGGTTGGCAAGACTAGCAACCCCGGGAGAAGACTATCAGATCGCGCTGGAGAGAGCTGGACTTATGGAGGGGTTCAATGACTTATTTGACGGGACGCTTGCCGAAATGGGGAGCTTATCCGAACTGCAGAATGATCCGAGTGGGATGAGGGGAACGTGTTGATGTTGGGAACAGAGACGAAGGATAGGATGGATACGTGTAGGAGTGACAATAATACGGCAATAGGGTCTAATATAATGCAGGCATGCCAAACGGCTACCGCCTTCGTTGTGTACGGCGACTCTGACCTGGAGAGGTTGTGAGTTAACAGCAAACGAGATCGGAAGCCAACGAACGAACTTTTGTCTTTGGCCTTTGTCGGTGCACCCTTCCCCCTGGCTTTCTTCTGCTCTACATCTCTCAATCTCTGGGCTTCCGCAAAATTCGTCAACTCCAACTCTGGGTATTGTTTTGCGAATTTAGAGATGAGGAAGTTGATGTCTGTTGGGTAGTAGTTGACCATGGAAGGTCCACGGAGTCGGGCGCGAAGGTACTTGGCACCCGTTCGTAGAGAGTTTGGGTTATAGGCTGTTCCAAAAATGTTGCACTGAGCCATTTTCAAGGCTCTGAGTCGACCAATGGCTGCCGATGCCATTTTGACGGAAGAGTTGGAGTAGAAGTAGTAGTAGTGAACAGATTTTGCTTGGAGGCCAATAGCTTCTGATCCTAACGGAACCAAACAACCACTTTTTCATTGACAAGGCTCAAACAACCAGCCAATCCGCGTCCAAACGCGGCAGGGAGATGTTCACCTGAACCACATCAACAACTGGCACCAAGGGACTTACTCTAATGCTTCCTCGATGTCGAACCCTTCTCTCTCGCTCCATTCAGTCAGAAACTTGGCTGGAAAGCAGCCAGCTTTATTTTCGGCGCTTTCGATCCGGAGGTGCACTGTCTCCCAGGTTAATGGAGCGGGTACGACGTTCCTCTCTCAGCAACCGCTCCTCATCCAGTCTCAAAGATAATTTCGGGAGTAGTCGTGGGCATTATCCTCGCGAGGAAAAAGAAGGAGACGAGAAACGTATGGCACGCCCAAACTTCCGCCCTGGCATGAACGTCGACAGCATCAGGGACATCATCGAGTCAAATGTTGACCAGTGGGTTCACCTTGGCCATGTCCTACGTCGGCTAGAGGAAATTGGAATCCCTCGGGCTGATTTACCCGTCCTTTTCTCCCGCTTCATCACGGCCATCCACGGGGGAATGCTTTCATCTCAATCCGCAAAACGAGATCTCGGCCTCTTAACCTTTTCCACCATAGACGTACACTCCCGTGAACGGCTCGACCAAATCATTACACAAATCTTCTTCCAATGGGCTGCTGATCCAGACAACCAACGCAATCTTCGTCAACACATCCCTACATCTACCCTAGACCATATATCCCACCTCTACAAAGTCGCCGACCTCTCTCATCCCGCGGATATGTTCTCCAAAGCTCGCATGATGAAACGCAAGTTCATCATGCACGTCGGTCCTACGAATAGTGGGAAGACACATATGGCGTTACGAGCACTTGCAGCTTCTGCGTCCGGCCTCTATGCTGGTCCTTTACGTCTCCTCGCTCACGAGATCTGGGAACGCCTGAATAGAGGACAAATCGTTCCCCTGGGCATGGAGCCCGAAGCCGACTCCGACCCCGACACCACCCTTAACATGGACGTCGCCGATGAAACAGGCCGTCGACCCACCGTTCGCAAAGTCGGTGATCCCAAATACGCAAGACCATGTAACCTCCGTACAGGCGAAGAATTCAGGGTTGTCGATGAGAATTCCCCGCTTCTGAGCTGTACGGTGGAGATGGTCAACTTCGAGAGGGTGATCGATGTCGCTGTGGTAGATGAGATCCAGATGCTCGCAGATCCTGAACGGGGATCTTCATGGACTCTCGCCGTTCTTGGCCTTGCTGCACGCGAAATTCATCTCTGTGGTGAGGAGACGGCGGTACCGATTGTTCAGGAGATGTTGAAGAGTACTGGTGATGAGCTCGTCATCAATCGTTATGAACGTTTGACACCGTTGGAGGTTCAAAAAGAGTCTTTGGGTGGGGACTTTTCCAAGATCCAGAAGGGTGATTGTATGGTCGTGTTCTCGCGGGAACAAATATTTGCTACAAAAGCAAAGATCGAAAAGGAGACTGGCTTGCGTTGCGCGGTCGTATATGGAAGGCTCCCGCCAGAGATTAGATCAGAGCAAGCCGCACTCTTCAATGATCCTAACAGTGGCTACGATGTTATCGTCGCTAGTGATGCTATTGGGATGGGGCTAAACCTGTGAGTTTGATCATTCGTACGCCCACAACCCTGTCACTGATATGTTTCCTTCAGAATGATCAAACGCGTCATCTTTACGTCACTCGACAAATTTGATGGTCAACAACGACGTCCCCTGTCCATATCTCAGATCAAGCAAATCGCAGGGCGTGCTGGACGCTTTGGAATGCACGGCCAACCTGGCGGTTTCGTGACTACTCTACACGAGGACGACATACCCCGACTTTGCAAAGCACTCGCCACGCCTGCTGACCCTCTCAACGCTGCTGCTTTCGAGCCTCCCTTACACTGGTTAGAGCGCCTCTCACATGTTCTTCCGCCTTCGGCACCCACCCGTACTCTCCTCGAAGTCCCCTCCTACATCTCCACTGTTCGTCCTCCTTTCCGCGCGATGTCAGATTGGCAGTTGCACCGAAAGAGCAGGTTCATCGATGCTCGCGCAAACAGTCTCTTACTCTCCGACAAAGTCCTTTTCAAAAACTCGCCTGTCCAATGGCAAGACCCCGTCGGGCTCGACACGCTCCACGTCATCCTTCGACAATTCTCGACATGCATCTTGGTGGACCTCGCGTCCATCTTGTCAGTCGCACCGTTTATGAAGGTGTTGACACAAGTCGAGGCGATGATGCCCGACCGAGGGAGATCGGGCCCGTGTCGGGAGGCATTACCGACGTTGGAGAGTATGCATAAAGCGTTGGTGCTTTATCTCTGGTTGAGTTTTAGAAACGCGATGGCGTTTTATGAGGCTGATGAGGCGTACGAGCTTAAACTCCGCCTTGAAAAAGCGCTTGAATGGTGTCTTCGTCAGGTATCTGCCAAACCTGAGGTCCGAGTCACCGCCCACGATGGTGAGGCAGACACGGAACGGGTTGCACGACATAAACCGGTGTATTCCGATCGAAGGAAGGTGAAGGAGTTACCGGGGACGGTCGTTCAGGGGGTGGCGGCTGCGAAAGCGGTGGCGGCGGTGAACAGCATGAGACGACGACATCAGGCTGTGGATACCCACTGATATTTTCAGGTTAGAATGTAACCATACTCGACTTTATAATGCTTAGATTATTCCCCTCGCGGCGATGTGTTGGAAAATCAAAACACGTGATCATGACGCGTGGTTTAATGATGTCACCGATTCACCTTCCTCTATTCGTTCCATTCTACGCCACGTTACGCCACACTTCCACCTTCCAGAGCAACACGCCGGTCGTGTTTTTCCCCGTTGACATCCTCTCCATCTCCGTCCCGCAACACGGTTCACCCGCGTAGACATCACAGATCATGACCCCCGCAAAGACACTCTACTATTCGCCCATCATACTCTTCACCTGCCTCGTCTCTCTCGCCATCGCGCTCCCTTCAAGTTTCATACCCCGCCAACCTAACGACTCAGAACCTCGAACACTCCTCGGGAAATCCTATCGAAGACTCTGGAAGTCCCCTGAATCACCCTCACAGCCTAACACACCCCAGTACACATGCCCATGCGTCCTTTCTTTGGTCTACGTCGATGCGAATCCCAACACCGGTATCACTGTGCCAATACCAATGACCTCGCCCATCGAACCCCATTCTCATGCCCATTCTCACTCTCACTCACAAACCGAAGGCGAAGGCGAGATGGTCGAACTTGAACGTCCACGTCCTCGCCCGCTTTCTCTCATCATGAACGTGAACCTCCGCGGGTTCGGGCTCGACTTCGGAATGGGAGGGTTAGGAAGTGAGCGGTTAAGATTGGGCCTAGGTCCGGGATTAGGCAGGTCTCAACGTCAACGTCAACGACCCTTGCGATACACCATGTCTTCGGAGGAAGACGCCGATGTCCCACCTCTAGCTCAAGCTCAGGTTGATCCGAACACCGTCATTCACGTCCCCGTTCCCGATCCGAGTAAGTGCGATCACATCTCGTTTCCCGACTCGGACTTGGAGAAGCCAGTCGTTGTGCTCGAAATCAGAGACGACTCCCACAAGCATCGGGCGTCGAGGTTGTATGATCGAGGGGAGTGGAAATCGAGGTTATCCGAGGAGTACTGAGTACAACGTCAACAGACGATCTAGAACATGTATTCGAGGTGGCGTCGGTACTCGCTTAGTTGGTGCTGCTTAGTTCATTGTCTAATCCGGTCAATCCAAGTCCGATCTTCTGGAAGATCTAGAATAGTCTATCGGGTTTCTTGTTTCAGAAGCATGGAACGACATGAGGATGTGTGATGCGTGTTTACCTGCAAGCCGCCTGCCAGTGGTAAGCAAGCGGGGATCACGATTGAGTGTAGGACAGTACTATTTACCTTGCAGTATTGATTAGTCATTTCATTCCGGGGGATTTGTCGAATCCATCAGATGCTTCTTGGTCGACGGACGGATCATAAGTTCAGATGCCCAAGCTGTTCCACCTCCCATCTAGCTATGAGGATCGGGAACGGAAATAATATGTAGTGGCAAGAATGGAGGAACAGGGTGGTACATACCATCCTGTGTGGCGACTTTGCGATGGAAGAGGGACTAAGTTAGCGGAAGTTGGGCACCTTTTCAAGAGCCCGGGGGTAATTCAGGACACGTACAGTGCTGGGGAGAGACGAGAAGACCAAAACATGATGGCATCATTTGATCTTCCAGTTCACCTCCGCTGCACGAATCCGCTGCCTACACTAGAAATTCTTCTTGTGGCAATGGGAAGGGGCGAGGAGAGTTGCGGGTCAGAGGGTGGAGGGGAAGAAGTGATCTTCGCTTCCTGAAGATGGCCATATGTACTTTTGTCGATTAGCAGCATCACATAAGGAAGGCAAACACACACCATCCCTACATTGGCAGATAGAGATGACGCAGAAGAAGTGACGCAGCCGAATAACTCTCATGTTGGATATAATGGGTATAGCCTCTCACTTTCAGGGTGAGGTGGCCCTGTTCGCTCCAACACGCTGCTGCGTGAGGAAGCAACATGTGAAATGTGTCATCGCAAATTGGTCTTCCTCAGGAAGAGCCTAACAGCGGTAACTAGCGGTTGCACCGGCGGGGTCCATGCTGCGTTCAATTTGCAGAGAGCCCAAGAGCAACATACAACATCGTGGAGGATAAGTAATTATTTTTCTTCGCCGGTCCACTGAAGCACCATACGGGGACTAGCTTTATTGGGAGATAAGAGAATGAGGGTTAAATATAATAAGGGGGGTTCGTATTGTGGAACACATACATACCTTAGGGGATGTCACCACCACCAAGCAGGTTGTTTCTACTTTTCCTCCTGCTCGCTCCTTTCCTGGTCATGGGGATTATTCTACTTTCCAGGTGGGCAGCGAGGGGAAGGGCATCCAGAACCGCTCATCGAATTACACGTGTTGCAAACGTTTTGCTGTATTCATGCCATCGAGCGCCTACAGCATACGAAAGGCTTCAACGTACCTTCGCTACCATGGAGTCATCAATTACCCGAAGGGATGCGAACGATAGGTACATACATTTACCACGCCCACTAGCTTCTCTCCTGATGTATCGGCCTCCATCGATCTAGGTGGCAGGCGCTCATCTCTGAATCAGAAGCCGCCATCGAAGAATTCCTAGCTCCGCAGATTGATGTAGATCTCGCCTCTTTCATTCGTTGCGTCACCCTGCGCATATTCCTGGTCGTATTCCAGAGCGTGGACCCCGCATCCCTTGCTTCCAACGAAATCCGGGAGGTGACGGTGGCGTTGAATGATATCTTCAATGACGCAGAAAGAAGAAACCTACCTCCTGAAACCAAGAGCGTAGTAGAACGCTGGCTTTCCCCAGATCGTTTCCCAGATCCTTTAAAACTCGTTCTTCCGGCATATGAAACCCTATGGCGAATCGTCGCAGCGACTGTCGTGCATTGCGAAGATGACGACACGGGAGATCGGCGCGGGGTGATGTTGGATTTCCGCGACAATCCCAAGGATCGGCAGTATAGAGAAGCCAATGGGGGTGATAGGATCAGCGTGTCGGCTATCACTGGTGATGTCGTTGACCGCCTTACTCCCATCCCGCGTATCCGTCGTGCCACCGATCCATGGTGGCCTTTGCATTTCCTTCTTCATCGCTCGAGCCGTACAGTGGCAGAATCTGACGGGGCAGAAGAAGCTCTGAAGTTCGCAGCACTGGTGGCATCGAAGGTGATCAGTCCACTTGGGGTTCAGTATAGTTTAGTAACCAGCGGAGGGGAGGGCACGCAGAACCATCCTTGGGATGGACGCAGGATACGTGGGCTCAGAAGCGGTGCCAGTTCCGTTCCTCAGGCCAGTTCTTCTGCGCATGCATAGACTAATGTTCTGGGCAAATTCTAGATGGGTAGCAACGGGTTCTGCAAAAAATGTGTGACCTAGCTAGATGTAGAATATCGGACTTTGTCGGTTCAGTTGTAGCTTGACTGACGAAAGCATGGACACTAGTCTGTCTATAATTTAAATAATAATCGGGCCAAGCCGTCGGTTCACGGACTGGTGACTTTCCGTATGGGGAACTTGTTCAGACTCCGCTCCGGAGCAGATATCTACTCGGTCAAACTCTAGCAACAACTTGACCAGAACCTCTACAAAGTGCCACACCACGGCTGACAACATCACGGATAACCTGGACAGCGAAAGCACACAGAGAGTGGGTTTGGGCTGTAGCCCACCCAACTCAATGGTGAGCCACCTTTACCCCTTACATGGCTTACACTGATAACGGGGTTGATGCATCCGTACACCATCTCCAGGATCCCGCAGAGGTAGTTGACACGCTACTTGCAGTCCAGGTTGAAAAAATACGTGTGTCTGAGGCGCTCGCCGCACGCGACAACGTCGTGGCACACTTGGAAAACGCGTATATTTCAGTCCGCCAGAAGGCAGCCACGATCTTACGATTAGAGCAAGAGCTGGATGTTTTCAAGCGAGCGTCTACTCCAGCGAATACCAACCCTAGCAGCATCGAGACCTTTTTTCCTAGCACGCCACAGTCAGGTCCCGGTCAACTACCCGACGAGTTTGACGTGACCCAGGTAGGAGGTCGTCGGGGATGCTGATGAGACTCGCTCAAAGAATTCGTTATAGACAGACACCACCCCTATTCTGGATACACCCCAGCGTGCGCCGTGCGCCGCTCCATGCACCCCAGACAAACATGGGGATAGTCTTCAAAGCAACTCAGCCTACAGCAGACTGCCGGTATTCATCAACACTTCCGTGCTGATTAGAGACCCGTACACCCCTACACAGTCTGATGAAGAAAAGTCTCAATCAAGCGCATATATGCATTCTCCGTCGCGATCTCCGCCGTGTGCAGCGCGAGTGTCCACCCCAAACCCACAAGTAGAAACCACAGCAGAACGAATGATCACCGCGAGGCATGCGATATTGACAGCTCTTCCTTTGCCTCCAGATGTTCCAGACGACTCTTTGCAGCCAATTGTGTTTCATTCTTCGTATACGCTTCACGAGTTTCTTGGAAATACCTCTGGTGTAGGTCTGCTGTTCTCCTACTGCGCACGCGATACTAACGTCTTCCAGCCCCTTAAAGATTTGTGAGAACCATCAATCTATAACCCACCTGCCCTCCTTCCGCACGCTATCTGATAATACCCACACACCAGGCTCAAGAATTATAGAATCCTTACCCAATCGACGACATACTGGTGTCCCGAACAAGAGGAACATGGATACATTCTCACCCCAGTCTTTAAATGCAACACCAATCCGCGTGTTGCTACAGCACATCGCTGGTCCAGCGTTGACGTGATCGGCCAAATGAGTAATCCCACGGGTGAGGCCTTATGTTACTATCACGGTCAGCCTGACGTGTTCCATTACTCAGAATGCTTCTACAACAAGGATGGGAAGTGGTATTACGCCGGTACCTACGTTGCGTTTCGAATGCAAGACCTCAGCGTTTCGGAATGGGAGGCTCTTTCGACTGAGGTAAAATAGTTACTTTGTCACCATGCTCATGGCCATGCCCACACCCGTGCTTCCCAGACTACGCAGGCAATCATCAAGGAAACACTGGCCAGCAGGAAGAACGTGTCGCCTCAGAACCATTACGAAACCGCTCAACTGTACGCCGCGGGGGCCTTGCGTGTAGCATGCGTCGGACTGCAGTGTGTGAGCTTTAACGAATCCGTATATCGTGGCGTGCTTGAACAAGCAAGATTCGGCTACTGGGGTCGAAGCTCCACCTGGACACCAGCCAGGACGACGATCACCCGAATCGAGACAACAAACGAGGATGCGAAACCTATGCCGCCTTGAAGCTTCCGCCCTCTTCCCTTTCTTTACTTCCCATTGCAAACATGTGTAGATTGTCTCCTGTGTCAAGCAATGATATCATGTACTGTTTGATGATGCACTGGGGTACTGGTTTACACTGAAAATCCTGTGGGCCAGCATCAGTGATCGTGAAAATGCTCTCGGACTGGTCCTGACTGGTCCTGAGCAAGAGAGCTAGCCGAACTTTGCCGAAGGACCCTTATTTTCCTTTTTGGCTCACCTTCATCCAATCATAGCTCTCAAATGGCCTACGAAAGAGTCGTCAAGCGTTAATGTCGCTACTGGTTTGCTCATGCATCCATTACTGAAGCGCATCTGGGATGATTTTCAACGTATGACAATACATATTTTTCATCATTAAAGCTTCACACTCGGTGCAATGCCCTGGTTCGCCAGAGTTGCTCCTCCATCGAGTAAGATATGTGCTCCTGTGACGTGCGCACTCGCAGGAGAGCTCAGGAACAAAGCGATACCCGCAAGGTCTGATGGGTGACCGAAGCGTCCTAAGAAAATATACATTCCATTGAGATCCATATCGACCCAAGGAATGTTGAAGTCATACCAGTTGGTTGCTGTCGTGCGATCCCCTCTTCACCTGCAGTTTTGAAACCGAATGCCGTCATTTTGGTTGGGAAGACTCTGTGCACAACTCGTTCAGTCGCGTCGAGCTACATGGAGCTCATTCGACGTACCCGGGGCAGATGGCATTCACCCTTGAATTCATCGTCATCAGTGGTAAGCGAACAAAGGAGATAGAGGGGTGTGTGTAACATACATGATCTTCTGAGGACCTAGTTTGACTGCCAGGATCGACGTGAGGTGGTTTACTGGGGGAATATCAATGTTACCATGTCTTTCGCTTCGTTTGCTGTTCGGAGAGACTTGCCTGCTGCCTTGCTCACGTTGTCTGCGAAACAAAAACGTGAGAGTTGGTTGGGTTAGAGTGGGATCGGGGGAAAACGAACAGCTATAGGTTCCATTGCCATCGGAGCTCAAGAGGCCTTCGGCGTGTGGGGTTACACTTGCGGTCGATGAGATATTGATAACGTGGGCGGGGTCTTGGGCTGTCGAATCTTTGGCAAGCCAAGAGGACAGTCTATAGTGCAACCTTTCTTAACCACATCCCTACTCGTGCATGCACGCTTGCTTACCCGGCAGTCACTGAATGACATGCGTTAGAAAGAATGTGACCGGTGGCGAGAGGGGCTCACGATAGAAGAGGCTCTTGACGTTGACAGCCATGATGTTGTCCCAACCTTTGTCCTCGGGGACGGCGTCGAAACGAGCACCCCATGAGACACCTGAGTTGTTGACGAGAATGTGGAGCTTCTTGGCAGGCTCGAGGACCGTCAGAGCAGCAATCAATGCATCAACACCAGCTTTGTTCTACATGTGACGACGGTAGGTTTAAGTGGCGACACACGTACGTCGTGTCAGCATTGGCAGAGATGGAAACAGGGACTCGCGTGGTGCTTACGCTGAGGTTCGCGACGATGTATTGCGCACTGCCGGGTGCGAGAGCATTCAGATCCGCTACTGCCTAGGAGACATGAATCCAATGTCTCAAGCCTTCAATTACAAGCTCATGTACGTACCTCTGTGAGCTGGGTTTCCTTGCGCGCAGCGATATAGACTTTGGCACCATTCTGAACAAGTGCGGTGGCGATCGTCTTGCCAATACCGGTCCCACCACCGGTGACGAGCGCTAGAGGTTATGAGCGCTCTCGTTCTCAATGCGATAGGTACTCATGAGTACCTATCTTTCCGCGGACATTAAACAAGGATTGCAAAGAGAAGTCTGGAGAGAATAGCGCCTGGTCAGTTGGCCGTGGAAGAGCATATGTATGGCAAGCTCACCAGTAGACATGTTGATCTCAAAAGTTGACTTTCTATACAAAGTTGGGTCTTTTATGTGGGGTAAACTGGTAGGATATGTCAGCAGAGTTGTCGGACGATGTGGGTCCCCGGATTGCTCCCGGGTCTATAATTGAATGACATCGGATTACCATAAACGGTAATGTCACCTCCACGTGGCCTGCCGGCCAATCGAATTTCACATGTTCTTCCATGTATACTTAACCCCGACTTGCAACTTGCAACTTGTGCGAATGACAATACTTGTCAGCATTGAACCAGTAAACAATGAACACTTTGTCTACCCAGGATGTCTTGATCAGGTCTCTTCCCAGATTTATACTGTGATAAATTACCACCACAGCTTCACCGTGTTTCTTACGAGATGAAGAGCGGCATCCAGCAGCCTGGCCGCTGCAACTTCACCTCGTGCAGGGGCCAGAACGCAGAACATCGCATCATGGTATGGGCATAGAATGGCCATAGGCCCATTCGCCGCCTGGACGCCACGGGGTGGCTTAATTTGGTGCGTATAAAGATCTCGAAGCGCAACGCACGGTGCCACCGTTCATCTACCTCCGTTCTTTATCCTCGATGTACCCGTTATCTATCGTCTCAGTCGCAGCCTGGCTGGTCTTGGCTACTGCTCTACCACATCCTGGCCTTAAGTTATCAATTGCTTTGGAGAAGAAATCTAGCTTGATAAAGAATTGGATAGTCGACCTGGGTGCGACTCGCGCTCATATCGCGTTGTCAGAAGAGTGCGAGTTCTGTTATCATTTAGCCTGTGGTAATCTTATCATGTGTTGCATAGAAAATACTGGAGAGGCGTCGCTGCTTTGGAGAGGAACCGCGTCAGGACAACTAACTCGCGCAGGACTTCCAGCAACCCCTTCGCACGACGTGCTGCAGGGTCTGCTCCTCTGACAGATAACGGAAATGACAGATGGTATGGCACAATTTCTGTGGGAACTCCTCCCGTCGATTTTAAAGGTGAGCAACTTATCAATATCCTCGCAAGCACCCCACTCATAGCGATTTCCAGTGGACGTTGATACAGGTTCCGCGGATCTATTTCTCCCTGCTTCAAATTGTGACTCGACCTGCAATGGACACACGCTGTACACTCCAAACGTTAGTTCTTCGGCTATAGATCTGCATCAGACGTTTTCACTTGCATACGGCGATAATTCCACTGGCTCAGGCGAGCAGTACGCCGACACGGTTACTATCGCGGGCTTTGTCGTACGTCCTGCCGTTGCTTCGACGTGGACTACACCACCTAAACGTTCCATCATAGATCAAGAACCAAACTTTTGGCGCGGCTACACACTTTTCCTCTGGCTTTCAGACCCCAAACTTTGCTCCTGATGGCTTGATGGGGATGGCATTCCCGACCCTCTCTTATTTCCCTGCCAATCCAGTGATCCAGACTTTAATTGCGGAAAGTCAACTTACAGATCAAGTCTTTGCTTTCAAACTCGCCTCATCAGGATCCGAGTTGCTTATTGGAGGCGTGAATTCGGCTCTGTACACAGGGTCGTTTACTTATACGCCTGTCACTGAACAGGTAAGAATGCACCTTTAAAACTACGTCGTGTCACACCTGACATAGGGCTTTACAGGCTTTTTGGTCCATCAAGGGGGATGCGATCAACGCGAACGGGCAAGCTGTCATTACCAACTTTTCAGCGATCGTTGACACTGGCACTACTCTCATCCTCGGAGATGCGGAAACCGTCAGTCAGTTTTACGCCCCTTTGAATGCTACCAACGTAGGAGGCGGATTTTATACAAGTAAGTGCCACACATTCCAATGCTTCATTTCCTAATATCTCTTTTCAGTGCCTTGCAACTCTATGCCAAACGTCAGCATCACGATCGAGGGCAAACCATTTGCACTATCTGCTGAGACGTTCAATTTTGGATCGTATGACGCCTCTGGACAGAGTTGCGTGGGTGCCATCGCAGGCACCGGTAGCCTTGGATGTGCGTCAAATATCCTTCGGAACTTGCTTCATTCCTGATTGTGTACCATTTTAGCCACATGGATCTTGGGAGACATCTTTCTGCGAAACGTCTACACGGTTTTCGACATTGGCCAAAAGAGGGTCGGCTTCGCTGACCTTGCATAAAATGGGGTGCATCGTGGTTCATTTGCAGATCTAGACGTCTCTCTTCGCGATCTTGCTACGGACTTAATTCTGGACACACTCGGACGTTTTCTTGCATCGTATAGAACGGGCGCCAAGCAATACTTATCAGGGATACTAAGCACGCAATCGGGGTCGAGTCACCTGAGTCATAGTCTGTATTTATACGAATATTATCGTACTCGGCGGGAGAGGGGAACACTGTTCATTGTTCACCATGTCCTCGCCTTCTACAAAGATCTTAGATCACATTATACACCTTACGCCGCCCGGATCGGTCGAGCAGGTATCAAAGCAATTCACAGAATTAGGCTTCACGTCCGCACCATTCTTTTCCCCCATCACAGACACTGATCGCTCACACACGTGTATCCAACAGTGTCATACCAGGAGGCACTCATACTGGAGGTCTCACAGCCAACGCTCTCGTGGTAAGTCCCCTATCCCACTTCGAAGTGACACCCCACCACCACTGACACCGTGACCTCCCCATAGATCCTCAACGACGGCGTCTACCTCGAACTCATCGCCTTCACTCACCCACCCTCCGACTACCCACCCAACTCTCCCGATCGTCAACGCCGAGACGCCAACCCCTGGGCCTCCAAATCTCCCGGCTGGATCGACTTTGCCTTCCTCGGCTCCACGTCCACGTCGATCTCAATCTCGGATATCATCAACCAGCGTTCCGAGAAAGAAGCGAGCGACATACGGTACTCACCCCAGGTCAACGGCGGACGAACGAGGCGTGACGGGATAGAGATCAAATGGGTACTTAATACAGTGGACGAGGCACATACCGCTCTGAGAGGGCGAGTCCCGTTCTTTTGTGGGGATGTG
>JBBPJZ010000448.1:0-19862 GCA_038089015.1 Chalciporus aff. trinitensis | reverse complement strand
CTTTTTGTATGAACTGAACACCGCTGGCTTTCCCGAAGAAGCGGGTCTGAAGAGGACCGAAGGACATAGCCTGGAATTTATCCGACAGCCGCAGTCCGAGGGTGTCTTCATCGTCGCTGGGTACTAGCTCGTCAACGTCTGGAGAGGTCTTGCTATATAAGGAGGATGTGGTGTTGATGACTTGTCCTGGAGTGGAAGCGCTCGTGCTCGCCCTTTGCCAAGAGCCTCGCTCTACCGGGCCACCCCCCAACTCCCGCGAAAAGTCAGCATCCGGGCAGACCTGCCAAGAGAAATCCAGCCCGCTCAATGTCACGCGGAGAGCAAATTGTGCGGGACGAACCTTTTGAAGGAGTTTCTCCATCTTATCGAGACGATTCTCGAGGCCCTCCACATATCTGATAGTAGATAATGTCCATTAACGAATCCAAGACTGTTGATAAGAAAAACGTACCCTTTCGGGGGACCACGTTTCTATGGAGACACTCGTAGTCAAACCAGAGTCTGTCTGTCCATGCGAGGCGTGAAAACATACCTTGGCCGCCTCTACATAAGTACATTCGAAGCTGGAAGCTATGCAATTCGAGCACCGGTTCCTCGGCATTTGACCTCCATCGCCTTCATAATATAGATGAGACCATCGGCGGAAAGTACCCGAAACATAATATTGCTTACATCGAACTGAACACACAATGACGCAACCACGCATGAAATATAACAGACGATCAGAATGCTATAAGCACCAGGGCAAACTTGACCACTGACTCTTTTTACGACGACACGCATCGCATGCTCTCTGAACTCGTCTTTTCTTGCTGCCCGGAACGACGGTGGACAAATTGTCCCCATCGTTGAAATCCTCCTCCGCAGAAGACATCGGTCCAGCGTGGTGGTAGCAACGTCGTAGGTCTTTTTCACTAGAGTTTCTAGATGTGGGTTGAGTGGTAGCAAGTCTTGGAAGTGCTGGTGGTACTAGTGGAGGTGAAGTGGGTCGAGTGACGGCATACGCCAAACTTCTTCCCTGCAGCATTCTGCCAAATCAGGATCCGACAACACTCATCGACATCGATCATCGACGTCATCCTCCTTCCTGTCCCCCAATAATTTCTTGTAAACGATGGGGAGAAACCTTGTCAATCCTCCGCAATCCAGTATCACAAGTAGAGTTCAAGTTGGCACGCCATGGTATCCTCGGAGCCAGATCTCACGCTATCTGAGCCTATCTCATGCTTCCCCTTACACGCCTGACACTCAGTGAGTCGACATAATTACTGCCGATCTGTCATAATTAAGTAGCAGTACTTACTGCTATCACTGCGGCGTAAGTACTCTGTTCCGCCGGAGAAAATGACAAACCATATTTTTCTTAGGCACTCTTTCTGACCAGTCGGAAATAACATATTGGTAGCCTCGTCTGCGATGACTGGACTAGACTGGCTCGGAGACCCATACCGGGGAGGACGCCGGTGACCTTCATCGACCCATTCCAAACCGACGGGTGATGTATAAATATATCCCGGGTAGAGAAGCTTATGCATTACACGACTATCCGGGTATATAATATATTTGGGTCCAAACATCCATCCTACACTCAAAAACACAATGAAGAGGAAAGAAAGGCCATGTACCACATATGAAGGATTATATACTACCATGAGGGTTATTCGACTACTATTACATCGTAAATGGACAGCGAGGGAATACGTTGGGGGGCCTACTAAAAACAATGTCGACCGATGCGAGGCTGAATGAAAGGAAAAAGAAAAAAAAGAGAAGAAAGAAATTGTTGCGCAAAGAGGCAGCGCAAATACGGATATCGTGCAACCAATAGTTTACTCCGTATAAACGAGAAAGAAAGTGGAAGTTCGGGAATCAAGACTGGGGCACAGGGCGCAAGTCATGAACCTAGTAAACACGCGTATGGTAAAGTAGAAGAACAGCAACAGCAAAAAAGGGTTAAAGTAAAACAGCGGCACAAGTCAAGAGGACAGTGTGACAAACAAGAGAGAATGCACATGAGAGCGTGGGTCGACCAGTGATAGCGAGATGGATGATGATGATGCGACAGACAAGAGTGCAAGATGACCAGATAGGTAGAAGATCCGCTGTGACGAACCAAAGAAAAAGTCGAGGTCAAGAAACGAGTGAATCACCACCCCGAATAGTGGTAGTCATCAGCCCAGGTAGGGTTCCGTTTAAGGCCGCGACGTTTTCGTTCGTCCTTGTCCTGGCCATCGGCACTCCTGGTCGACGATGTGTCTTTGCTATCTTCCCCGTTCAATGCCGGGGTCAATGGTCGGAGACCACCCAATGGTCCTTGACTCGCTCGTCGTGCCACTAAGGCCGAATTCGTGTTGCTACTGACCTGGCGTTCCCAGAGCAACTGCCGTCGCATACTCTCCGACAGCTCCATCTTGAGCATTCGTCGACGAGTAGTCCTAGGTGTCATCGGTGGAGTAGGCGCAGGGAGATTATATGGGTATCCCAGTGGAATCGGCAACGTCGATGTCGAGCTCAATAAGCCAGGGCCACTATCCATAGCAGCAGGCTGAATCAAATGCGACGCTGTACCCTGTTCCGAGCTTCGACGCGACATCAAGGCTTGCAACCGCTGCTGAGCCACGCTCTGCGACACCTGAATCCGGTCGTCCGCGTCGTCGCCGCTGTCATCTTCCATCTCCTGTTCCTGTGGTGGTCCCTTGGGCCTGTAGCCATTTTTCTCGTTCTCTGGCCGCCTCATTCCAGACGAAGGCGGCGGCTTCGAACTGCTGATCGCAGTGATCTGCGCAGCCATGGGCAGCGCAGCCGCGCTCTTGCTCGTCGACAACCGTGGAGGTGCAAAAGCACTACTACTCCGCTGCACCTGCGTATTAGGCACCGGGTGATACTGACGCGACAGCTCTGTCGACGACCGACTGGATCGATATGAATGATTCGCTGGGAAGATCGCAGGATTGGGATTCATCAACTGCGACAACAGCCCTGACTGTGTGCGATTGAGATTCGAGTAGGATCGTTTGGGGATTTTGGCGAAAAGATCACGTTGGCGTTGAGCTTCGACCGCAGCCTCGCGTAACCGCGTTTCTTCTGCCTCACGCGCCTTGTCCTCCGCATCCATGTCCTCAGATGCCCACTCTTCCGAGTCCTCGCCATCCGTGGTCTCGTACTCCTCGGAGGACGTGTTTGCAACAACGATCGTCTTTCGAGATTGGGTATTGGCATTCGTGTTTGCGTTCGCGTTCGCATTGGCATTGGGTACAGGGTTAACGCCAGCAGCGACGTGACCATTGGCAAACCCGTTGGGTATGACAGGTGGGTGTGTTTGTAGTGGAGAGCTACTCTTGGTCGTCTGGATAACCGTCAACCCCGTGATAGCAGGAGATCCCCTACGTGGCGGTGCTGCAGCACCCGTCCCCGACGATCCAGTCGCTGACCTCGACCCGTTCGAAGACCCCGAACCAAAGTTAAACATGGCGGCCTTCTTTTCCCCCCGCTCTCGGTCCTGCGAGAGCTGCCGATGATGTTGGGGATGAGGATGCGCCTGCGGCTGAGCCTGTTGCGTCGACAGCTTCCGAAGCATGGAAGGTGCAACGTGTTTGGCAGAATGCGACCGTCTCATCATGGGACGCGCTTTCCCAACTTCTTTACCCCTTTTTGGCTTAGCACGACCATGCCCATGTCTGCCCCCTGTCCCAGTGACCGTCGATCGTCGATCTTCCTCGTCTTCCTCCTCTTGATCCTCCTTGTCATCCTTGTCATCCTTGTCATCCTCCTCCACATCAACATCGGTCAACACGCTCTTCGCCTTACTTGACGCCGCACTGCCCGCTTCGAACAAATCAGATGGTGATTTCCCGCTCGCCGTCGACCCATCTCCACGTTCAGGCGAGGCGTCCTCCGGAGAGTGCTGCAGGAAAAACCGACGATCGGACAGTCGGGCAGATGACCCAACATCGGTAGCTCGGGCCGAATGTTGAGGTGGTGATGGTTCCTTGGGCATCAGTTGGTGCGGCAGCTGTGATTGCTGCTCGGCTTCTTGCTGTACCGAGGGCTGTGGAGATGTGTGTCTGAGGGCTGGTGGGGGTAGAGGGGGTAAAAGGAAGCTGGAAGGTGGCTGTGGTGCACCCGGCAAGTCATCGTGTAGTATCGGGGTCATTGGTGGTGTTGGATGTGGTGTTGGATTAACAACGACCACGCGGGGAAACGGTTTTTCAGTAGGCGTCGAAGGCAGTTGGACCAGGGGGACTTGGGGGTCACTAGCTTTAGTTGCCGACAGAGGTGTTGAGGGCACTTGTGACACATTACTAGCTGGCGGGACTTTGCGCTGGGGAATACAGACATGGTTTGGTAACATGTCGACAATGAGACGGCCTACACAAGGTGTCGATTTGCCGCGCGTGAAGGAAGAGCTGAGAGGAACTGGATTCGACCCTGGGGAATGCGGAGATATTCGTGGGCGTTCCGGGGTTGGCGGAGGAACCATAGTTGGCATTGGGGTTGGCAACGGTGATGGCGATGCCTGATCAGAAGGCGATGGCAGCCCGGACGAAAGGACTACAGGAAAGGTAAAAAGAGCATGAAGTGAGTGATGTCCCGAATTGGGATGCGGACTAGGCAGTTTTGGTGAACGAGGCGCTTACCCTGGAATTCGGGTGACACCCTTTCGTTGGCGTCGGCGGGGAAGAATGAAGCCAGGGGTCGTTCGTCTTTCGGATGTGATTTGGTAGAGTCTGGTGTAAGAGGCTGGTATGCGAGCTGTGCCTGGACTAGCTCGCGATACCACAACCTCCACGAGATGTTCTCAAGCCGTCTGCCATCTTGGACGGATTCTTTACACTTTGTGAAGACTGATAAAGTGGAGGTGTCAGGGATGAATGCAGCTAGTATGTCTTATGATGCAATAGCTCACTTGTCCAAAGACCGCAGAGGGCGTCTTGGCCTTGTAATTCTCTAACTGCGTCTGCAGTGACCGAGAGGATGGGAACAGGCAAGGTGGCGAGCATGGGTGCCAGAAAGGAGGGAATGACCGGCTCAACTGGGAGAAATTACCAGATAATGAGAGGGATGTATAAACCGATCGCAAGGAAGCGAAAGAAGACGAGCTAAAAAGTGGAAGCTCGAGAAGGACTGTGACGGGCAGAATCCGAGTGTTGAAACAATCACGGTTCCTTGATGATGTGACCGAGGAAAGCGGCTGATCCGTGTGCGACGGTCGCGCCCACCAATAAGTCCTGTTGGTCGTCGTCGTCGTCGATGGCGAGCAACGGCGGGATGGCCGTGGACGCTGCGGTGAGAGAAGGCAAGGCTGGTGACGAGACGAGACTTGTGAGTGGTCCAGCGGCTGGCCAGCCGAATTACAAAATAACCCCGCACTAAAATGCCAGTTAGCACTTCGGCCCGAATGAAACTAACCGGTTTGGAAATTTATTTATTTTATTTATATGAGAAATATTTGGTTTCCATGCGAATTTCTTCCCAAATGCAAATCGTTTACCCCGAGTTTAACCCTCCACGCCTTGGTTGCTCCGTCGACCCGCCCGGAAAGACTTGCCCTGTTCCACCCGATGGTGGCTGCGGTCCGTCATGTGAATCCCTCAAAAATTTTACTGCTTTCACTTCGATAAGTCACGTAATATCCACCATTTCATAGCTTTCGCGAGCTATTTTACCTGGTCTAGGGAACACAATAGCCATCCATTTCATCTTGCAGCACTGCCAGAGATGGTGTCCTTATGACTCATGACTAGACGATCAGTGAGAGATCCATACATTTGGCAGGTGTCAGGGACACGTGGAACGATGAACCTTGGCACTGAGTCCCCCTTGAGCGGTCCTTCAACGGGGCCGGATTTCCGACATATCCTGGTAAACACTACTGCCTAGTCCTGCCGCGTCTCCCCATGGGTTCTGGCCGCCATTCTGCGACAACATTGATCACATTTCAAGACCGATCAGGTACGAGGGTTTTTGGTGGATAAAAGGTCAAAGCACAGAGGCACGCAAGAGGTACAACAGATGCATTCGCTAGCACGTGCTGGATACAGGGCACCCAGGCAACGACCAATAAGGAACAAGGTTACACAGCAAACTACCATTAGCGCTTACACTGGTAGTGCTGGCAACGAGCTAGTCCAATCACGGCTCAAACTTCCAAATAGGGGCGCCTCTTGTGTGGGGAATGTGGGGTTGTGCGTCTGGTCGTTGGTGGCTGATTTTCCCCGGCCGCCTCAGAGTCCCATGGTTTCGCTTGAGTGCATAAACGAAACACGACGAAAACACGACTGTGGGGTAAGGCTCGTAAGGGGTCGTTTTCATTTCGGCCTTTCAACCTAAACAGAGTTATTTCAGATTCATGGTGGAACAAGGAACTGGGCAGGATGGACAACATACACGCCTTTTGTTACCCTGAATGGGGTTGCTTGAAGAGGTAGCGTGTGGATTCGACGTTACATGTTCCTTTCTCCAAATGATACTTGAGGCCGTTTGGGTTCATATACGTCTGCGCCGCCATCCCAAGAAAGGGAACGCGAAACACACGGACACCGTTTGTCAGCCCTTCAGAGTTCGCCAATTGAAAAAATTTAACCTACTTTGGTACAGCCGGCACGCTGATCGTAATGCGAACGTCAACCAAGGTCCCCGCAGCCGCCCACCAGCAATGATTGGTGATCAATAAACAGAGCGAACAAACGAGTGTAAGCCTCCAGTCGTACTACCGCAAGGCTGCCCACATTAGTCAACTCACCGGACATTTGTGGGACTTGTCCCGTTTTCTAGACACCCCACCGTCCCGAGGACGTTTCTTCCCTATGACTGGAGATCGATCCCGACGAGATCGGTGATCCCGACTGTCCTGGACCTGTCGTTCCACCTCACTATTCACCCCAACCGTTAAAGCCGTAAACGAAGACGGAGGCAGACAAAGTTGGTTCCCTGAAACTTCTCTCCAAGCCGCGGAGAGAATATCAACCTCAGCCAACAAGCTCTCAGCATCAGGGCTAGGGCGGCCGTCCATCTGCGCCTTGACCACAGATTCGGTTCCAGAGGCACGCCCGGCTCCCGACGTCGTATGCTTAGGCCAGGCTTTCCCATTCACATCCACATTGGTATCCGCATACACATCCGAGACCCACGTACGGGAATCCGTAAAGACAACCTTCGACAAAGGCGTCACGGAGTCATCGCATAACGGTGGTGAATCAACGATCGAATCCTTCCGCGGACTGGGATAGACACGATTACCATCAGGGCCTATCACGACCACATGGGCTTCTTCAAAGTGATCGACAAGCTGGTGAAGGTCCGCGAGGGCTTGGCCACAGCAGTTGAAGTCGGAACACTGCCAAGCCGGGTCAAGAGAAAAAGAAAATCATGTCGGAGTGTCTCGGTCAGTATGTGGATCAATCGAGCGATGCAGGAGCCAAGTCGACGTACGAAATCACGTTCAAACCTCAGAGTAATATCGGAGTCACTTGTTTCGTTGCAAGGTGACGGTGCACGGAAGGGGCCGTAAATCACGGGAAAACTGGACGGGAGTAAAATGTGAGCAACATGGGCGCATCGCCTTGGTTATTAATGAAAAAGACCACATATGATCCGTGTTCCGCTGCTGGATCCCGAGCGAAATTTTAAAATCGAGCACGGTGGCTATCTCGAGCAGAAGATCCAAAAGGAACATACGCACTCGAGAATGTTCTGACTGTTCATTTTTAAACACAAGCTTTGTTCGATTTGGGTACCTTGTGATAATGTGTGCGTTCGTACTATCTGGTGCTGTGGTCGAGATATGATCGTGGGGGAAATGGGAATCGAAAGCATTGTGAATGCCGTGGCATGGCACGATATTATACGATCTGGACTCGGTCCGTGAATCGTACGCTGGATGAAAAATCCTAATCATCGTCGAAGGAGCATCAATCGGTAGAGATGAGTTCCATGATAGTTCCCAATGCTCCAATATTAATGAAGGTAGCATTAGGCTCTCCCTTCCTGAAAATGGATAGATGGCGAAATATTGGGTGTTCCGCCCATCAAATGAGTCCAGTTTCCAAGGCAGTAATGAGTATGAAGAGCGCAATCAGCGGGCTTCGATCATCTTGCAGTCCTTCTCTGATCGGCGCACCCTAATTTAAACCCCCGTGGAGCTCGGAAGATTCTCATTGGCCAAGTCCGCGATGTCAGCCTCGTTCTAGACCTGCGTGATGATGGGCAGGAATGTGGATGAGCCACTCGGATCCAACATAAGGGAATGGTGGATATAAGTGAATGATCTGATTCGGAGCGGGCGTAAGCTGAAGAACGGAAGTAGCCTGCACACTTTACATTTCAATTTTCGTGTGGGGGTACCAATATGATCACACAACCTTAATGTGATTTTCCCACATCCGCGATGACTGAAGGTCTAGAAAGTCTTGAACTCGGGAGGACCCATGGACAAGCAAGGAGAATGCTGAAGGAAAGTTCTCCAGATCCGAACCCAAGTCCCCAGTAGCGTAATCACAAACCAAACGTCTTAAAGACAGATCCTTGTAACGGATTGTAAGCTTAGAACGACTAGAGGGACTTGCACAACTCCTGCTGGCTTTCGTGGAGGCCTTCGATACAGGTGCAGGTGAGCCTTCATTTATAACGTGATGATGCAAGCATCGCTTTGGAAGGATAGATTATTAGATAAACGAGCCGGCTACTAACTGAGGACGCACCAATATACACTTGTTGGTCGGTGATTGGGCAAGACAGAAATAAACCGAAGGTCGATGCCGTCTATTTTGCCATTTGCCTTCCACTCAGGCTCGAAGTAAAGTCCCGAAAGCACTACAACAAGATGCTTGACCCCATCATTTGTAAAGATTGATCACTGTAACACGACGCAGCTGAGGGCATAGGCATAGTGTGAATGACTCACAGTGTATAGACTCCCTTAGAACGTATTTCAACGGATGCAGTTTGCTCGCATGTGATTCTGGATGGTTGTCCTGACTCTGCATAGTGACTTCTGCACCCAGATTATGATGTATCTAGGAACCACCAATGGAACGGGACCCGAATAAAGTGAGACGGGGCCACGCATCCGAGCACATCAGGCGTATCAATATATGTACTGAAACACCATCCTTATCTCATGCCCCACAAGTACCCCGCATTGCGGTGCCGAGTCACGAGGTTGGGGCTGACGTTTGTGGCAGCTGGGCTGATCACTTTATTATAGGATCAGAAGGACAATACTGGAGGACTACTGGAGGGCACATTAAGAGAGGCTTTACTCTGTTCCGATGATAACTGACGAGGCAACATCTCCACATTGGCATGCCCAATATACATGACAGCAGCCCTCTCAATTCGTATCACGATGTTATCGAATTCTCTATTCTAATTAATTGTTGAGTATTTTTAGCGTGGTATTGCATACCATGTACCACTTTGCACCCATTCGTACCTACGCGATTGGATGTGGAGCACAACCGCTACTAGTATCGCCAGCAAGGGCAAATGTCAAGTGTTCAATGACGGGCCCTGACTTCTGCAGCGTGTTTGTCCATATGGTCGAGTCCTACGGTGATAGGATATCTATCACGACTATCGAGCCCGAGGAGTATATCAGGACAATACCACCGATGGCGCACTTGAGAGCCGATATGGCGAGTTTCGGAATGTTTCAGATATCTAGCCCGTGATAGGACCTGGCTACCAAGACAAGACAATTTTGAAACGCGCGATCACAGAGTAACTGTGACTTGGAGCAATTTCAAGACCCTTATGGCAGCTGAGACCATGAGGCCGAGATTCGGGCTGGAAGGTGGGATCATATCGTTCTTCATGCACATGCTCTGCGGCCACGTGAAGATCATATGTAAAAATGGACTAACTCTTAGTCCGGAAGTATGTATGGTGAGGAATTTCAACGCCGCTGAAACAAGCTCGCAAGTCCCTGGTTCCGGGTTCACAGGCATCTCCGGTCAGCTGATCCTGATCTCAACTGCAAGCTAATTCATTAAATACATCAGCGTCGCATGGATGTTCTCGACAAAGGGATATGAATTTCGGATGCTTGAAGCATAGGCAGGTCACTGGCCAGGATCTTCAACACCAGTATCTTGGATAGCGTGCGTTGATTCAGTAATAATTTACCCACGCTGGGTTCATCCAAGTTATCGTCATCTCCCTCAGGCACCCAGCTTATTCCTGGACGATAGCCACCTAAATGCTCGCTGTAATTTCAAAACAGTGGAAATGTGTTTGGGTTCATGTATGGGCATACGTTCATACTATCCTTTGATTCGCAAAAGAACTTAGTCGACTCTGAGTGGAAAGAACATTCTGGGTCAAATTCAGATTCCCGCTTGGTTCGCGGGTTGATTTGCTAGCGTGGGAAGCGGCATTCACTGACCTTTGGAAGTTGGACCAGTGTTGGACCACCAGCATCATTATGACGTATCCATCCCGTCCAATGATCTCGGAGGGTCGGCTGTCTGTGCGTAATCCCTCTTACTCGCGGTCGAATCGCTGTTGCATAGCAGCCTTATCTAGAACGAAAGACTCGAAAACTGACATACCAAGTTACTTTCAGATTGAACTTTGGAAGAGGCTTTCAGCCCTCACCTTGTGTACCGAACGGCCGCAAAAGCTTTCCACTAAATGATCGCTGTCTGACTACATCAGGGTAAGCGGCAGAAACTTCCGTCCTCCTTGCACTGATGTCCATACGCAGCTCCCATTTGGATGCAATACGGACAAGGCGACTCAGAATGTGACTTTCTCCGCATATGTGGGTGGCCTATTCATAGATCACCCACATCGGTCCCGGCCGCCGTTCATGGTTCCCCTCTTATCATGTTGTCCCGAGGCCGCGAAGAACACATGGCTACAGTGAATTAGTGCCATGAGACCAGATAGCAGCTGAAACCAGATGGCAGAGGGAATTCCAGGAGATAAGTATGGGAACCCGTATTTTTTATCCGCGTGCAGTGGGTCCGAGTCTATGCCTTTATAACCCCTGCTCTGTTCGTTGTCTTCACACCTCAGTGTCTCATCCTCCAACGATGGCTTTTGCAGGGGGAAAGACCGACGTTGTCTCGACAACGACCCCACGTTACGAGGCTCCGAGCATCAGCGATGAAAAGTCCTTCCAGGGGAAGAATGACCTGGAGACTGCGACTGATGAGGTGGAGAGCACAGAGGGTGTCCTCAGCGACGAGCGGGATATCGCGACCCATGTCATCTCACTGGCTGACGACCCATCTCTCAATCCTTGGACGTTCCGTGCGTTCTTCATAGGGATTGGTCTTTCTGCCTTTGGAGGCGTTCTTGGTACGTGGTTCGTTACTGACTACCTTGACGGTGTTGTTGATTTCTTCATAGCTCAGATATATTACTTCAAACCGGTATGTGAGGGCTTTCAGCAGAGTCTACTCCGCTAACGGTCTTGACCAGCAAACTGTCCTAGTGTCCCTCATGTTCTTGGCTGTCATATCCTACGTTTTGGGAATTTTCATGGAAACATTTGTTCCTCGCCATCGTTATCTTAGGTGGTTGAACCCAGTAAGTACCAAGCTATACGATGCTTGGAATCATACTGACCATTTATTGACAGGGTCCATTCAACAAGAAGGAGAATGCCTTTGTGATAATCATGGCCAGTGCGGCGGCTAACTCAGCCCTCGGTACTGAAGTCCTCGCAGTCCAACGTTTATACTACAATATCACGCCTAACGCTGGGGCGGCAATTTTCCTCTTATTTTCGAGTCAGCTGCTGGGGTATGGAATCGGTGGGATGATGCGCTGTATGTCTTCGCGGAGCCAGTTTATTTTCCAGTTAACAATATCCACCAAGCCATTCTTCTTTATCCTTCCAAAATGTTGTACCCAACGGTACTTCCGCTAATCTCGATGTTCGACGCATTGTACGAGGGCGGGAACTCCGCGAGGAGAAAGCTCAGGATGTTCTATTACGTTTTCGGCGCGTAAGTGTTGATTTCTGCATAAACCGGGCATCCATCTCTGATGCGGATTGACAGGATCTTCATCTGGGAACTTTTCCCTGAGTGGATATTCCCGCTGCTCACTGGGCTATCTGTCTTCTGTCTCGCGAACCCCAACAGCTCTGTGTTCTCCCAAATGTTCGGCGGCACCAACGGTAACGAGGGCCTCGGAATATTATCAATTTGCTTCGACTGGCAGGTTCGTAGATACTTGATACCCCACTTATTTATCCGACCATTTGCCTTAGTATATCTCCGGTGGCGTTAACCCCATGACCATCCCCCTCAAAGCACAGGTAAGTATTAGGCCATCAAAGGAGCCACACAGTATTAATATCCGTCCAGTTCTCGAATTTCCTGGGATATCTTCTCTGCTTGTAAGTCGGGTTGTTCCCATCCTGACCTCTCTTTGACACGTTAAATAGGGTCGTATTTGCTGCTGTATACTACAACAACATTTGGAAGGCACAGAACTTCCCATTCGTATGTGTATCCCAACCAATCACATAAGGCATACTGATCGTCGCCTTCTTAGCTGTCTCAACTGCTTTACTACGAGGATGGGACACAGTATAACCAGTCGCTCATCCTTAACTCAAACTATGAAGTCGATCCCGCACTGCTTGCGGAGCAGGGACTTCCTTGGTACTCCTCCACATGGGTAATCAATCTTCTCACAACGAACCTCGGTCTTGCCGCAACTTTCACTCACCTTCTTCTGTGGAACCTGGGCGATCTGCGCTCAGCATGGAGCTGGGCAAGCCCTGCATACATTAAGGAATGGTGGAGGACTTTCAACTGGAAGTTCTGGCAGAACGACGGCGTGAGGGATGTAAAAGAAAACAAAGAATTGGACCCTCACTATCTGGAGATGCTGAAAGTAAGTGGTCCCGTGCTTGTACAGGCTATGGTCTGACGAAAATTAGTACCCCGATGCACCAAACAGCTGGTACTTCGTGACATTCGCGTTGTCTGTCATCGTTGCTTTGGTAGTCATCTACAAGACCAACTCGACACTGCCATGGTGAGTGTTCTGAGATGTCGAGCGGTATGGTTTTGAATGGCCCGTAGGTGGGGATTCGTAATCGCAACCTTGTTGGCCAGCGTATCGATTCTGTTCTTTGGGGCACTTTACGCCATTACTGGTCTTGCGTTTATCATCCAGCCGTACGTGAAAACATGCTCATGACATCAATGCGTGTTAATCCATCCATCAGCTTCGTGCAAATGATCGGAGGCTTCCTTCATCCTGGCAAACCGATGGCAAACATGTACTTCGTGCTCTACAGCTACAGTAAGTCGTGAGATCGCACCTGAAAGAAGATCTAGTCACTCAAGTTGGTCAGACACTGTGATGCAGGCCCAGTTGTTACTCCGGGACCTCAAAATCGCTCAATGTGGGTCTATTTGACTATACTTCAGTAGCTCAAGGCGCTGATACCTCCTCAGACTCCAAGCTCCCACCACGTGCCGCTTTCACCGCACAGATCATCGGCACACTCCTGGGAGCTGTATTGAACTATAGTAAGATCGAATTAGCCGTTATCCTGCACTTCCACCTCGGTGCTCACGTTCTGCCGCACCAACAGTATTGATGAACTCCATTATTGATAATCAGCGCGAGATCCTGCTTTCCATTCAAGGAACCAATATCTGGTCAGGTCAACAGCCACAGCAATACAATTCCCAAGCTATCGCATGGGGCGGTCTCAGCCATGAACTATTCTCGGTAGGCCAAAGATACCAATGGGTTGCGTGGGCCTACGTTGTCGGCTTGTTCGTCCCAATCCCATTCTGGGTTGCTCACCGCTACTGGCCGAAGCTACGTTTGGACTACCTGTACACGCCAGTCATTTGGTACGTCCGACTCGCCCTCACGTGTACTTCTGTTCACTGACAGTATCACAGTTACTTTATTGGATGGCTTTGTGTCGGAATTAACTCGTCAATCCTATCTTACTTCACGGTCGCCTTCATCTCCCAATGGTTCTTGCGTACACGCTACCCAAAATGGTTTGCCCAGTACAACTACATTATCGGAGCTGGTGAGTACAACCAGTGAATAAGCTTGCGAAAATCAGACGCTAAAACATCGCCCAAGCTCTCGATGGAGGAACCCAAGTGATGGTGTTTATCCTTTCGTTCGCAGTCCAGGGTGCGGCAGGAACAAGTCACCTCTTCCCGAGCTGGTGGGGAGCTAACCAGGGGGGTAACTACGATCATTGCGCTACCTTGACGTAGTTCGTCATCAAATGGACATCGCCTTAACGGCATCGCTACGTATGCCTCGAACTAGTTAGCCCATATATATCTGGGAGTCATGAAGTATGTGCTTTGCATGCATCGTTACCTAGGTTCCGAGTCGACGAGGCAAAGAATTTCTAGCGCCAATTCCAATCCCGAAATAACTATTTCCATGAAACCTTTGTTCTGTCTCGGTTTCTGTAAAGAACTGGTCACCAAATAGTA
Organism: Chalciporus aff. trinitensis; assembly: GCA_038089015.1. Lineage (NCBI taxonomy): Eukaryota > Fungi > Basidiomycota > Agaricomycetes > Boletales > Boletaceae > Chalciporus > Chalciporus aff. trinitensis. The sequence continues at coordinate 5,418 of JBBPJZ010000448.1, read as the reverse complement.
AAGACTGTTCGATTCCAGCCACGTATCTGACTAAATCCCGTGCCCCCTCGTCAAACGGTATATCGAGTCGACACGATCTACAGATCACCTCTCCCGGGCCCGTGAGGAAAACTTTCCTAGTCTGTTGTGGATGAAAACCGGTAAGAAGTTAACTGAGTGGGCGGCCCAGTCCGAAAGATGACATTGCCCTTCATGTTCAGCACTGTAGGAGGCAGACAGAGCATGGTTGCATTGATTCCACGGGGTTAATTCCCCAGGGCACAGGCTATACCGCTCTTCCGTGTCGGATTACACCAGGGGGGACTATACACGGAGGTTCGGCTACAAAGCCCTCGCGTTCATCGTCGACAAGACTGAACCTCGATGGATCATACGATGATGGAGGGGAGAAACGTTTAGGCAAGGCTAGGCGCCCGATCGACTACAAGTAGATTCCAGCGATGGACTTTGCTATAGCAGCCCCTCAAGAAGCGCATCAATTCTCGCACATTCCAACCACTCTCCAGATGTTGAGCAGCTCTGACGCGGTCCAAACCACATGCATATTCTCGAAAATTCGAAATCAGTTCTCGCCATGAGTCATCTTCTCACCTAGACTGTATTATCCCTTGACCACGTAGTACGTGGGCCCTTGGATTCTCTTGCAGATCATGACTCACTCAGCGTCGTTGAGTGACTCGACTCAGTTGTTCATGAGTATGAGTACAGCATCACATCCAAATATGTACAGTATATGACTCCAGTTGATCACACGCTAAATACATAGGAAAGGAGATGACTCGGACTCGCTTACATTCCCGATATATATAACAGGGGCTTCGCTTGAATAGGGTTGTGGTGGTCACTCACTCAGTATCCACACAACTCTCGTTGCGATCGTGATGGTTCAAACCAGGAGTTCCACTAAGAAGCTACTCTACGGCTCTAACGAGGCGCATAACACCTCATCAGAACAGGACGCGTCCGCAATTCAGCCTGCTGCGACAAACGCGACTGTAGCTCGGGAAGGCCCGCCTAGAAAACGCCAACGAAAAGTTCAAGTAGACAATGCAAAATCCAAGACTACACAACGGAATGAAAAGGAAAAGACATCTCCAAAACTAAACCTGGACACATTGTTTCTTGTTTGCTCTTCCATCATCCTTGAGACTTAAGAGCTCACGACGTTGGCCAGATCGCTGAATACCTTCATCCTCTTGACCTCTTGACTCTCGCACGCACTTGTAAATCCATTCGGGAGCTCCTGATGGACAAGTCATCGACGTTTGTTTGGAAGGCTGCCCGGCGCCAGATGAAAGGCCTGCCCAACTGCCCACTGGATCTTAGTGAACCAGAGTATGCAAACCTCGTTTTCTATGCCCGATGTCATGTATGGATTTCTTTTGTGAACACTTCTATGATCTGAACTCGTTGCACAGAATTGTGGGAAGGCGGCACAAACCATTCTTTGGGCGGTACGCCGTAGGTACTGCCCCATGTGTAGGCCGCAATGGTATAGTTGCCGTTACTATGAATTTCTTCCGCAAGATTAACACCCTGAGTGAAGTATGCGCCCTCTCTCCTCGTCGTGGACACTCATCCGAGGCGGTGACATCATTCCTGCGCAATGGGTCAAAGTGAATAATGGTGCGTGAATCAAGTTCACCTCTCTTCTAGGCTAAGGGCGCCCCAGTCTTTTTGGACCGCATTGATAAAGAGCAGCTCAAAGCTTTTAAAGACAAATATGAAAGGTCCTCGGATAAGACTCGGCTTATCGATGACATGCGCAAGCTCTGTCGGGCTATTCTCGAGGTCTGTTTTATACCACCTCCATATATTCTGACTCAGTACGTCTTCAGCACGCCAAAGAAGGAGAAGCGTGGGATGCTGAAAGGGCCGGAGCGCGTGGCAACGATATGGCACGACTGCGGGACAAACGACAGCATGAGTTGGTCTCTTCTTGTCTTTCCAGGACTGTGATCTGAGAGAAGTTCTTCTAGAATTCGGCAGTGTCTCAAGAACCACGGGTATGCGGCTGAGGTCACTAATACCTATGCCTGGTGGAAAATACAGAACGAATACGTCGCAACATTCAGCTTCAGAAGTGCCAAGCCGCTCACGAAGAAAGGTTTGTCCATACACACATTCAATACCAACGCATGTTCATTCTGCAACCACTAGAATGGCAGCACATGCGTCCAGAGTGGATCGAAGCAATGGAAGACATCCGAGCATTGCGGCTGGAACGCGATGTCTATAGAAATCGCCGCCAAGTACTGCAAACTGTGTACAACCGATATCTTGTGCAGTCTTCCACTCTCGCAGAACCTAGTGACATATTTCCACACATGGAATACATCGCAACTCTTCCCCCCTTCGAGCGCATCATCAAAGCTCCCGAAGAAACTGTTGTCAATGCAGATTCTTTCGAAGCTGCCTTCGGAGAGTTGCCTGCCTTTGTTCCCGAGTGGAGGAAGAAAGTTGATACAGCTGTTGCTTCCCTTGTTGAGATACCCCCCGATCTATCTTCTGACACAACCACCATGAAATCTCGTAGAACCGCCAAGCAAAAGAAGGTCAACACGTTGTCTCTGGTCGCCAAGCTCAACTTGGCCTGCGCTGTGTTTCACAGCAACAGTACACTGTTCAAATATCCGGAGCTACTCTTGTTTGGTGAATTTAGGAATCCTAGTGACCAAGTCAAAGGTGCCAATCTCCCCGCCTGGATGACGTTCTGCAAGACAGCTTCCTATGTTGTTCACGCTTGCGGACTTGATCCTCACGTCGCTACTGTTGAGGATATGGAAAACAGAAACCCCCTACTGATTTGTCTGGACTGCGATGGACAACGCATTGTCAGAACATGGAAAAATGCGGTACGTTGTTTGCTGAACAACTTGACCAACACTACTGACAAAAAATGACCGTTTCCCTCAGATATGTCACGCGCAGGACAATCCTCATCATGGGGCATCCCCCCACTGGCAACTTGTCGATAACCAATATCTCGGTGCAATCCACGCTGTTGAGCAGCGCGAGGATACCTTAAGACAACCATTCTACCGTTGCCTGTTATGCAAGCCAAGAGCCGGGGATGCTCGATGGTACTATGATATGACCCGACACCTAGACACTGTGTGAGTTGCTACTTGTTGTGATCCAGAGTTAGCGTTGACCGCGGCACGGGAAATCGAAATTTTTAGCCACGGAATGAAAGAGAACGCGTTCCAGCGAGGCGTCCATTACGAGACATTGGACTGTGGTTCACTCCGCAGCGGAATGGTGGAGATGGTCGAGGAAGGGAATGAAGTGAAGTTCAAGGCGGTCGACGTGAAGGTGTAGTAATGGCTCCATGTCGAGGGATAGCGCTTAATTCGCTCGCTGGGAAGCGGCCAACCATGATGTATTTAGTCAGATCCAATGGTTTACCTGCTGCGATAACCTCACTGGGCGGGACCCAGCATTTGCAAGGTTAGCTTCTCTGTGTTCATGTCGAGTCAGAGCTTCAATTCGGGATGAAAGTTCTGCAACCGGCGCTTTGGGTACGAATAGGACCCCAAGTTGGCCCTAAACTACTTAGAGGGTGGAAGGTACATACAGTTAAAAAACTGAGATCGGACAATCCTCTTTCCTTGACGTCTTACTAGGTACGCCCGTAACAAGTCTTTGTTTCCTTGGTGAGAAATTAACTCCTTTCTGACGTTCTCCATCGCGCATTGCTTTGAATTTAGTGTCCAATATATCTATACAGCAGCCTCGACGATAAGATTGACCCTCAGACATCTGTTGATGAATTGACGGAATAACTTGAACATGCCGGTCGTACCCCCTTTGAGTCCTGTAACCCTTCCTGGTGGCGGAAAGAATGAAAGGACCTGACTTTACGAAATACTAACCCAGCGGGTTTCAACGGAATGGACACAGCCGCATCAGAATGTAGGTGACCGAAGGCCGCGAATTGAATACGGGCATCCTTGACCTGTGATAGGTCTCTGTCACCTGGCAGCGTCAAGTCACTAGCGTAGGGCCTGTGCTCATACTTGTCAGTCACTGATACAGGCACAATTGCTGCAATGGCCTGCGACGTCCGCTCAATGTAATGTCCCTCCCTATCACCCAATTCTGGCGATTCAATCCCCTGCCTAACAGATCCTGATTTTTATGTCGACTTGCGTCTCTGTCCGTGTGTTTGATCTCAGATCATCTCTGGCTCTATCGGGTTCACGCTAATGGTAAATGTGTGATACTTAAGCATGACAACAGCTCCTCACGATCTCGCCCACTTCTTGAATTTCATGCATTCAAGCTTGAGATATTCTAGAATACACCTAATTGTTATTTACACGTGCTGGAAAACCCACTGTTGTGTTCCATTAGGTGTGTCAGGAAGGTGCCGAATCGCTATGAAAGCGAAACAACTTTGAAAGAGAATGGTCGCTAATTAATATTTGATTTGAGTGTCTATGTCGTAGAAATCTCTGTCATCGAGAGAGTTCAAGTTGCTGGCCAAGACAATGAGCCGTGGGAAAACCAACCTTTGGGCCAGCACCAATCAAGATCCACACTCGACTGCCAACCTGACCTCATGGTGCGCCAGTGATAGACCTTCAAGTTGTAATTCGATGTGAATGTTATTACGACACAACAAAACCGCGCACCCGGACCATTGTCATGGAACGGCCAGTCCAAGCTCTCCGCTTTTGGGGCCTGAAATCGGGTCCATGATGCTAAACGATCCAAGCGACCATTTTCATTTCCAACATAGACTCTGGCAAGCGCGGCAACAAACATGTTCATGCGTATATACACAGTGGATGTGTGCGGTCTTTTCACGCCCTTTGTTGCTCGATAAAATATCCACCTGTTTAGCTGTGGATGTGGACAAATCACCTCATATGTTCGGTGACCTCTCGTTTCAAGGCATGTGTGCCTCAGTTCAGTATTTCTGTCTTAAAAACTGGTAGTGAGTAGTCCAGCGAAGTTCTTTTCACACGTCTTCGAACACTCATCGATGCATCTCTCGGTATCAGCGTATCAGCGACGCCACTGGATTCAGTTGAGTATATCCACGATTGCGACGTTGTAACTCATGTAATCGGGTGATCATGAGGTATCTCTCCCAGAGTTTACAATGAGAGCAAATAGGCAAGATGTGAGTCCCTGTTTGAGTCCCGGATTCGGATCCGGGCGGGCCCACTCGTTGATTCGTGAGGTTCACTCGACATCAGCTCTCCAGGATTAGTTTTCGTGGCAATTCGTGGCAAGCGCGAGGGACTCGATACTCTGCGAATGACCAATATGCTCTTGTATAGACCAAGAGATGGAAAGTAAAACGTAACCCTATAGAGTCAAGATATTAATACGACCAACAACGCAAATAACAGGTCCATGGAGTTAAAGAAAAGCGAAAGGCATATGAAGCAAAGTAGCCGAATGTAT
>JBBPJZ010000447.1:0-19875 GCA_038089015.1 Chalciporus aff. trinitensis | reverse complement strand
GATAACATGGTAAAAGGGACTAGATCTAATAAGATGGTACACATTTTATTAACAATAACGCGAAACCGGGACGGGCCAATGGGTAGCACAGCGGAAGGTGGCTATTTACGCGAGGACTATCAGTGGGTGGAACTGTGACCAAAAACGCTTGAACGAGTCAAAGAGGTGGGCCAAGTACAAGGATCTGGCAAGAAGTCATTCGCTGAGGGGGAATGGTTTCACCTATGCAACAGGGAGCGAACTGCGCTTTTCAAAATGGCATGACGACCAGGGTGGCCGTCCGGGGTGAGATCTACGGCGTCCTTGTTTCGCAGAAATGCTTGTTCGAGGTCATCAAGGTTCCCGATATGCTTGAATCTGGTCAACAAGGACGTTGCTACAGCGTTCAGACGATTTGGTTTGTGACAATCGTCATCGGGGGACAGCTCCACGGCTTCCTGGTACCTCGAAATCGCCTGCGTGAGGTCATTGATGTTGTCCGAGCACGGAATACGGGGTGAGAGGTCGTCGGGGAGGTCGGAAGGATGTGTTGCCTGCCAAGGGTGCCCATCCCTGCCGTATCTTGCAGTACGGAGTGCGAAACGTGCGCGGAATGCGCCACCAAGGCTGGTGAGCATCCAAGGTTTGTCGAAATGTCCGTCAGGGGTAAGCCGTACGGCTTCTTCGAGCATGGATATTGATTTGTCCAGATCGCGAGGGTCACCACACTTGAGGGAACGGGCATGGAGTGCCTCACCGAGGGTGGCAAGCATCCAGGGTTTGTCAGCATGACCATCGGCAGTCAGATGCATGGCTTCCTCGAGCAGTGATATCGATTGTTTGAGATTGTCAAGGTCACCAGCCAGCCGGAAACGTCTGAGTAGCGCAGCGCAGAAGTTAACCAATCTGGGAGGCCTATCAAAATCTAGAGGCAATCTCGCAGAGCGGGCTAATTCTGAAGCCAGCGAGTTAACCTCAGATAGGGTCCCAAAAGCTAAGACCGTGTATCGCTTAAGGGTCTGGAGCACAAGATCTGCAGCGCGGCGATCATAGCTGTCCTCGCAGCAAATCACTTTGACCTCAGTGGCAAGTTCCCGGATCTCGTCCGCGACAGAGTCTTTGTATCCCTGGATTCGGTAGCGATACAAGAGAGCCTGAGCAAGATGCAGCAGGGTAATGGATCGGTCTTGGGAGGGGGTAGGACGCAATGCAAGCGCGGTGCGATAAGAAGTAATGGCGGTGTCGAAATCGGAGACAATCCCGTGAACTCGAGAATGTATGAACCTCGCCATGGCAAGGTTGACCAATGCAGAGGGGCGACATTCATGATCAGAAGGACAGGCGCTTAACGCAAGTTCGAACAGCTCGATGGATCTCGAGAGATCGTCTATCTTGTGGTCTTTGTGGTATCTGAGAAGCGTTTCGTGTGCTTCCTCTGTCAGTTTTGCGATTCTGACATACGATAAGTCTTCACACTTCACCTAACACATCATCAACGTTAGGACATACAGTGTTAGACCTGCGCTCACGTTGGTGTCGTCAAGGTTCCAGTCGGTCAGATGGTCGAATCGCCGTTCTTCGAGAGTAACAAGGAGTGAAGGAGAGGAAGAGACATTTTTTGATGAGTGAACTGATCCAACTTTAAGTAACAAACTTGACCGAAGCCGGAAACAGTTGCACTCACAGTACGTGCTACCCCCCTCGACGAGATCTCCAGCGCAAATTTCTGACACACAGAGCGTTTCACCATTCCCCAACATTGGCTCGAATTCAAAGGTAGCCTTGATTGAGATTCGGACCTTGACCAATGGATCCGTCGGTCTTAGGGGTCCCATGAGGATAAAGGATGGAGAAGAACGATGAAGGTCTCACAACGGGATCTCCTCAGCCCATTCAAGAAGATTATCGTGAAGCGAAACCGACCCTGTTTTAGTCCTTTTCTTCGTGCCGTCGAACTGAACAAGAGCAAAAAAACCAACTGGAATGCGCCCGAGAGTGGCGACGATATTCTCAACCCGCACGCCTGAAAAGCAATCTTTACATCTCTTCTACAAACTTTCGAGCGCTACGTACGAGTTATGACATGTCGTCGACCGCTGTCAGAAGCAGTAGGGAAGGAGAGCGTCCTGGGAGAGTGAACTGGCGTGGCCAGGTCATTGGAGTCCTGGCTGCACGTTTCATTTGACTCTATATTACTGTGGACGGAATCAGCCGTTCTGAGCTTGGATGAAGAAGAAACCTACGTCTTTCTTCGAAGGTAAACCACATCTAAGGATCGTTAGAGTTGAATAAAGGTGCAGTAATGAAATACTTGCTGTCGGACTCAGAGTCACAGGTGTATTTCTCTTCCAGAAATGCGCGGAAGCGGCCCTCCTCCGTTATGTCCTCGTACGGCAATTCATTCTGGCGGTCAAATTACATCGAAGAGCGCGACTGTTCAGTCATGGGGAGGGCGAACCTCTTCGAGCATGCTTAGCCACTGGCTGTCATGGGTAATAGCCACCCGGACACGATCATTCTTGAAAGTTCAAGTTCAGTGAGGAATACCACGTCATATTTGGATGAACAAACCTTGTCCAGTTTGAAACGATTGATAACATCGGAAGGATGAAAGGGCTGTAGTAGTGGAGGGTCACCCAACCACCATTGAAGTATTTTCGGGATACCCACCTGCGACAGTGCCGGAACACGTTCTATACGTGCACCATGATCCCAGACTTTGGGCGCGAATCCAGAAGCTATTCGTTGCCAGAGGAATATCAAAATGCTAAGGAGGAAGTCAATTGTCGAGGTTAATTTGGACCAGAAACTTCCCGATTGTGGCGCCAACTTCTCAACCACGATATGCCGATCCCAACCCCTCACTTCAATCTTGAAACCCGATACGAGTACGGTTTGGTTCTCGTTTCGATTTTCTCTGGGGCTCTGCCGGTAATCGCAGCTAGAGTGCCAGCTGTATCTCCCTACATCATCACGTTCTATCAAAACTTGTCCGATAGGCCTCGTATCATGGAACGACGCGAGATACCAAGAACTCGTTTTATAAAACCCAGTGATCAGGTAAATGGATTTGGAATCAGCAACTCTACACCAGTCAAAGGCGTGCTTCTCTGCCAGTTTGCGAAATTCCTCCTCCTTGTTCTTATTGAGGCTGTGGCGCATGGCGCCTGAAGAAAGGATAAGGACAGCACCAGACACGGAGGAAGACGTAAATTTGCAGGGTGCGCTTTAGAAGGACACCCAGGAATACCAGGTAAGAATTGTGATTCCCAAGCCTTAATATCAACCAACCACACACCTTTGGATGTCCTTCAAAGAATCACCATGTGAACCCTGGATACCATGACAAATGACACGACCGGGGGGAAATGCGTTGGGAATAGGCGGAGCATCAGTTGGTGTGAACTTGGTGAGTCCAACAAGGGAGGTAAGTTCAGCACGTTTAAAGTGGAGCTCGTGGTCCGAGGAGAAACATATATTGAAAAGGACTTCGAACATTCCAACATCGTCGACGTAACCAACATCCCCAATGTGGAGTCCTTGTTCTTTGTAGGAGGATGGGAGGCCAGGCTTTGGTTCAGGGAACCGCAAGGGGTATCCAAAGGCCTGCTGCAGATTTTTTGCAAATACGTCTTGTGGAGACTCGCTCATCAGGTCACTGAAGTTGGTGTGCTGCAAAGCCAGGGACTGCGGTGAAGAAATAGGCGTTAGAAAACCGAGGTGAGTTCATGTTGGTTACTACCTCACCACAAAGGGGTCGGCCTCAGAATACCTGATACTTGCAGTAGGATTCTAGGAAGTGGGAAGTAGGAACTTGGTTGGGATACGGTTCAAGTTACAGTGGACCCGAAGTACATCAAGCGCTCGATAACGGCAAGTTGCTGTGCCTGCCACTGCCTGGTGCAGGACCACTAGCGTTCAGCTTTTCTCATGGGATCACCTGTCAACATCATCTTTCAAGTTAATTCATCCTCGGTACACACGTAACTGCGTCACAGGTCTTCCTCAAATGTTTAGCAACTGAAGGCTTCATCATAGCAATAAACAGCACAACGCCATCACAAATGTTGTCATATCGTGAAGTGTTGGTATGTCCGTTCGGTTGCAGCGCTTTCAAGTTCTCTTCAACTTGTCACTATCTAACTGCGTTATGGCTCATCCTTGGGACCACTTAGGCAAATGGTGGGGAGGAGGTACCAGTTCGGGTCAACCAGCGTGCGTTGATAGATAAGGTGCTTGCACGCTATCCGGGAGAATTCACCCGTGAGAATCATCGCTGCTGCCCCTCCATTTCGTGCTCAACGCGACACTCTTCACTCACTTGCCAGTATTCCGCGAACTTCTTCAAAATTCTGACGACGCTGGGTCTTCAGCCGTTGAAATTTTCTTCGAGACTACTGGGTACAAAAGACATACAGAAAAAGAGGATGTTAGTCTATCAACACTTCCCGATCTGAAGTCAACCCCGGTACGGATTCCTACCAAGTTGTCTTCCTTCATTCTTTTCATGCTGACGTCGCTTCAAAGGTTGTACAATGGACATTCAGAAATAACGGGAAACCTTTTACGACTCATGACTGGGAAAGGCTACCTAGAATCGGTGTGTTATTATTGTCAGTTTTACCGTGTGTCTGTTTCACATTTTCCTCGATTCAGCCGAGGGCAACCCCAGTCCAGAAAAGATCGGCGCGTTTGGCGTCGGTGAGCTCCCCAATTCCCAAAGTTGATAGTGATTAAGTTCCTGGCAGGTTTCTACAGTTTATTTTTCGTCACAGAAGGTCCTTGTGTTTCATCCGGGGGTATGACATTGTTTTTCTCTTGAAAAATAGCAGGCTGAAACATCCACAGGATATGGGATGCAGTTTTACTGGAAGGACAATGACGATCAGGTACTGTGTGTATTGATCTCGAGACAGATTCTTATTCCACCATCAGTTGTACGTTCGCCGTGGTAACCTCAAGTCGAACGAAACCTTCAATCCCTGGACAACCTTCGAGATGCCCTTGCGAGAGCCCGGTCCGATGCCGTCCGCATCGGACTTGATGCGGTTCCTTGCATCGTCGATCACCTTTATGGTGAATCTGAGGGATGTGGGCGTATTTTTCGACAACCATCGTATTGGCCAAATCAAGAAGTCACCCGGTCCTTCTCAACCTATCGGTCTGCCCGTAGAGATGAAACGGTCCAGCCCCGGGAAGGGCATCATGCATGTGGAACACCTCCAATGCCATTGTATGTCTGGCTGTGCGGCTATTTTCGGTTTTTCCACTTTAATCATTCATATCTTCCAGGTATCACGGTGGAAGCAGAAGTCATGGACGCGGTATACGCGTGTTCTGGCTCCAAGAATCTATCATCAAAGGAGTCAGTAGGATTTGGAGTGAAACAGCACCGCGGAGATGTGTCAAGGGTGGAACTCACCGTGTTCACCGCAGAGGTGGCTGTCAGCGTTGACGGGACAATGTCACGTGAACTAAAACGGTGTCTGAAGAAGGAGCCACCCTCTCGGCTGAAATATAGCTTGATATACGTAGGTCATCCTAATTCATCATGTGTTGGAACGTTTACTGATCAATGATGCCAAGACTGGGAAAGATGAGTATGACCGGAGTTCTGCGGAGCAACATGGGGTATCAATTTTTCGCGGCCTTCGTGCTGATCTCGAGTGGTGAGTAGTAGCTTACGCTGTATGGAAACACTTCGCAGATGTCTGCTAACTGCAACTAGGTCCAAGCACACACGTATTTTCATCGTTCGTCATCACTCCATTCAGCCCTGCGGTTTGACGTCCGACTGACACGCTCTCGACCAGGGCCATGCCACCGGACAAACAACGGGTATCGGAGGTCACATGGCTTCCCATTTCATCCCCACTGTCGAGCGCGAATCAATAGACTTAGTGTAAGTCATGAGTATTCCAGCGACAGGCAGGTACTCACGTGAAGTCTTATCAGTAACAGCGGTGTTTCAAGTGAGTAATCTTACACTCTGAAGAATTAAGACATTCTGATTCCAGTGCTAGTATGGAATAGGGAACTGTTATACATAGGAGGCTTGTTATCTCGGGCTGTCTACGAGATGGAACTTTCTGATATCCGGCACCTATGGGAAGAAGCAACCAACGGTGCTCCCAATTCGCAGCCATCACTTCAGACCCAGGATCGTTTGCACCGGCGCTTTCTTCATGTGCTTAAATTCTTCACCTTCCACCACTCGACACCTTCTTCAAAGGTCGCTCAGATATTACGCGAGTCATTCTATCAATGCTCCCCTTCGCCCCTAATGCTGCTCTCCTCTGTTGGCGTCCGTGCTTCTCCGGGCGTGAGAGCCTTCGATCGGGATGTCGCCAAATTCCTCAGATCCCTGCCGATGCTATCAGAACTCGTTAGCAATGAAGCTGTACGCGCCATCGAAGCTCTACCGCCTCCACACAAAGTATCGCCTATATCGATCCGCGATGTTCTCCAGAACCTGGTTGGACATCCCCTCGGTCACGAGGAGTTGGTTGGATGTCTTCGATGGTGGTCAAATTTGAAGCGGCATAATTCGAATCTCAGCACTGTCGACCTGCTCAGGGTTGCTACTCTCAGCGGTGTTGATAGAGCGGTGCATCCGCTATCCTCGATAAAATCCTTTATCGACCGGAAGAGTCTTGGTGCGCACATCCCACTCGACGGACCACACCCTGCCTCTTTGATTCGCCCCTCTATCAGCATGCACTTCACCCGCGCCGAGCTGGTGAGCTTCGGCTGGCGAGAGTTCACCATCGCTGACTGGTTCGAACACATCTCGTGTGTGGATGTCATGTTAGAAGATCTGACATACGACTTCACTACATCAGCTGGCTGGGCCGAACGCGTACTGTGTACTCTCTCTCTAGTATGGTCCTCGCTGTCGGAGCAGATGCGTTGTGTAGTGAAGGCTTCATTTGCAGAGAAGCACTGCATTCCCACTTCGCATGGTCTCCGTCGACCGGATGACTCGTACCTTCCCATCGCGAACGACGCACTCTTTGGTAGTCTTGATTTACCGGTCGTCAAGCTCACCTCTGGATTCAAGTATGGTGGAGGAATGGGAATCATGCTCTCGTTCATTGGAGTTCAACAGCACATTCCGATAGAGCTTCTTTCAACCCGGTATGTGAACTGTCATCTGGCATGTTCGGTTGGGTACTCATTCGGCTTTCGCAGAATGCTGGGTACAGGGGATTGGAGCATATCTGACTTTATCAGGTATCTTGTTCGGTTGTCCCCTACACTAACACCACAAGATATCTCCAAACTGAAGTCATCCAAGCTTTTCGTCAAGGAGGACACCGAGACCGAGGCCTCCGAGAACCTATACTACTGTGCCAATGAGCTATATCCCCCAGTGGAAATATTCCGTCAGCTTCGGCTGCCTATAATCGAGCGCGATACAAAGTTGAAGTGGTCAAACGAGTCGCAGGAAGGTAAAATGCCGATTCTATCGCCCTGAGTTAGAGTTCTGATCAATTCCTAGCAAAACTCTTATATAAATTGGGTCTGCGACCCTGCCCGCCCCTTGAGACGATGATCGGGCTCTGTTCTTCACCCAATCAGTCAATCAGGGAAACAGCCTTCACGTACTTTTGCGACAATCTGCAGTCAAACTATTCTGAATACAATCCGGACAGCTTTAAAGACGTTGAGTTCATACCCGCAGAGAACAAAGATGGTGCATGCTTGGCGAAGCTTAGTGAGGTATGCCGAAGCATATTCCTCATCACACCTCGCTCATAGTCTGCGCAGGTATTCCTGAGTATCCAGTGGAAAGCTCTCGGCTTCTCTATTGTGCAGAATGTTCATCGCAAGAAAGTCGCAGTCGTTGCAATGGGGATCAAGGAACACCCACCACCATGGATGCTTCTTCACTTCCTGAAAACCGCCCGTCCTGCTAATGAAGAAACAGCTCGCAAGTGGTATGAATGCTTCTCGGACTGTATCCAGAGTACGTGCTTCGTACTCCCCGCGTTAGTTGCGTTTCGAAAGTGTCAATAGGCTTTACACAATCCGAGCTCGCCACACTCTCAGTGGTGCCAGTAGTACTCACGGGCTCCTCTGACACCCAGGAATGGCTGCCTCCGGTACAGTGCTATCTGGGACCATCAACAGACGAGTTTCATTCGAAGTTGTTCGCGTACGTCGACTTTGGCGCCAAGGCGAATCGCTTCTTGAGCGCCTGTGGTGCAAGGAAAGAACCTTCTGTCAAGGACGTTGCGGAGAGCTTAATCAATGATCCGGATAGGTTTTACAAGCTCACTGGTGGACACGAGGGGTGCGTGAACCCAATCTATCTCCCTCTTCCTGAACGAACATTGACGTGGGGGTGGAAACTACTACAGGTTTCTTGACAAATTGCGGGACCTCGCAGCACGAAGAACCAACATTCCCAACGATACCTTAAGCAGAATGAGCTCCCAAAGAACTTTACTCGGCGAGCGTCGAGAGAGTGTCGACGATCAAGCCGGATGGAAGCTTGTTTACGAGTTGCGGACACCCAGAGAGATTGTCATTGTTGATGATTCAAGGGACTACGCACTCTTCAGCGACGCAATATTTGTCGCGCCCCAAGATGAGCTATTGGAACGTATGTCTCCATTTTTGCCGTTGCGGAACTTTGCTCAGCTGTATTAACAGGCTTCTATTCCTCAATGGGTTCCAGACGCCTCAGCGCTGTCATTCAAGAAAGATACGAAGACTCACTTGAAGTACTGGATCCCGAGACTTGTACCGGAGTACAAACATTGGTTCTCCAGAGGCTCCCATTTTTCCTACAAAAGTGTCCGCATACACAGTACGACCAAAGGCGCGTTCCTGGGCTTGATAATTTTAGTGTCAAAGTCTGTGAGAAGTTGCTTGTTCACAAATCTCTCATCGTGGGAGACGACAACAACCCACGAAAGCAGAATCCATGGGCAATCACAAGATACATCAGAGATGAAGGGAAGATAGAAACCTGGTTATCGCGTGATGCGGAACGGGATATATATGAGTGAGTGCTGAAACCTATGCCCTATTGTGAGGTACTTTGTGGCTTATATTGCATGAAGTCTCGCTGTGTCGCTATGTCGGCTTTTATTTGGAACAGTTAAGATTAATGATGCCCTCCTTCTTGGAACGATGCTATCCGATTTAGAACTTTTGAAGCAAGCAGGTTTCCATGGTGAGCTCTTTGTCAGTGGTATCATTTCTTGAGCATAGGTTTACGTCTCGCAGTCAACCAGACCTCGAAATCGCTGTCATCTGCTCTTCCTGTGAACACGAAGTTGAAAGGCTCAATCATGCTGGGTGATTCCCCCTCTTCGATATCTGACCCCGTCAAACAACGGCCCTCTTCCCAATCAGTATTAACGTATATTCGTCACTCAATTGTGGACACATTTCATACCGGATACCATGTGGCCAAGGGCACACTGATTTCTAGCTCACAACTCTCGAACACGTCTGTAGATGCTATATTCCTCTCCTCCAGCACACGGTAAGCAGGTTCAACCGCTTGGTAACTCTATCGTTGATCTCGTTTCTAGGATGCCGCGTCGAGTTTTCCCGCAGAGCTACATCAGTTAGTATCTGAATGCACCCACTGAAGTATCTCACGTTTCAGTAGGGGATACTGTAAACAAGGCGACTGAGGCGTGCAATTCAAGGGGGAATTGTTTGCTAGACAACCAAGACGACATCTCTCAGTTCTTGAAGTTCCACTCGTGCAATGATTTCGAACAAATAGGAAATCTTCGATGTCTCGGTAAGCTGTGGATACTTTATTCCTTTCTTTTGATTAACAGGACCTCTAGGTACATGGGAGGATGTCGGGGTTCATGTAGCTGAAGGTATCCTCCTCCCGCAGTCATGATGGTTGGTGTGTTGACATTTGATTCCCAGAGTACCCAAGGATTGCTACATTCATGACGGAGAAGCAAGGGCCGTTGGCTCGTTTTGTCCGCGTTATTTCACCCGCTGCCTCTGCGCACAAACTTTCAGCGACATCACTCCATGTCTTTCACGATTCTGGTGAAGGCCCAATTGCGTTCAACAACGATGGCACAATCTACCTCAACCTGCGATACTACGAGGAGTGGCGTAAGTTCATCCTAGTTGTCTTTAGCGTTTCAACATAGTGTGACATACCCTCATAGACGACGAAGATGTGAAGAATGGCCAATTACACAAAGCCCAGCTATCATGGTTCACTTGATTTCCCTTTCAACGTGTTTATCACGGCTAACCACTGGCCTTTCATTCCAGGTTCTTCGTCTTGGCCCATGAGATAGCGCACAACCTCGTCCAAACGCACGACGCTGCGCACGAGTTCTGGTTCTCTGCGATTTGTGAATCCCACGTTGAGGACTTTTTCGCGGCTCGCGCCACGGTCTCGATAGCAGTGTAATATCAGGTCGGGCTGACTTGGTGCCAAGTTTTCTCTTTTCAAGTTCTATGCACCAGGAATTTCGAGCAGTGCAGCTGTTCCTATACCTTGTAGTACCATGTTCATATTCAAGTTCACGTATGTATGTATATCCATGTATCGGACAGAACCCACTTATTGGGCGCACATCATGCATCTGACGGGACCCAATGCCATCAACGGCTGACAACGGCTCGGCGTGCCAGTGGCGTACATAGGCGCCAAGTGGCAACTTCGTCAAGTTCAATCACACGAGGATGAGTCGTTTTCAAACTCATACCCATCAGACCTGGCCGCACAGCCAATGATTTACTTTCTGTTATTTTGTCTTATCTATCTCTCATTCAGGACTCTCATCAGATGGAGGACGCGGAACACGCTACCAGATGGTATTTCCCCCCAAAGCGAAAACTCTATAATTCCGACCACTTGTCTCACTGTTTGTTACAGACTCTCCCGCACGACCCAGAAACACGGCCTTGAACAGTGTTGACAGAGTTCAGACGGTCTCGGTACAAGGCGAACGTACGCCACAGGTTGAGCCTGAAGGTGAGCGAAATATGTATTTGTTGGGGTTCTAATTCAGGTTCTGATGCATTGTGCAGCCGATGTTTTGTGTCGGATGGATGGAAACCGAGGCACTATATCACTTCTCGCGTTTCGTGCTACCGGGAGGAAAATAGTGAGCGCTTGCAAAGACGGCAATGTCATGGTCATTCGACTGTGGGACGCGGAACAAGGCCAGGAGGTTGATCCACCGTTGATCCTCGGGGTCGGCATAAATGTTGTGGCCCTTTCCAAGGACGAAAAGGGGATCATTTGCGGGGGAACCGATGGGGGTGTGTCCATCTGGAACACGAGCAGTCGTCAGAAAGAGGGAGAGTCAGGAGGGAAACACGATCTGAAAATTACAGCACTGGACGTCTCTCCAGACTCATCTCGCATCGCAAGTGGGTCGGACGACGGCACGCTAATGGTTTGGAGCATCGACTCTAAACCTGGTCTCCGTCTTGAACTCGGCCCACTGATTCACAAGGACTCCGAGTGCTCACCAGTCTCCTCTGTCAAGTTCTCTCCTGCTGGTGGTCGCATCGCGTCCGGCTACACCTGCTCTGGTTATTATACTATCCAGATTTGGCACAGTGGCAACGGGAATCGCCTAGCATCGATCCCCACTGACGGACAAGCAACGCATTCGCTCACATGGTCTGTTGATGGACAACGACTCTTCGCCGGGGGCCCCTACGGTTCGATCAAATGTTTCAACATTGCGAGCCAAAGATGCCTTGCGAAATGGGATGACTCTCAATATGATGTCGTTACATCCACCTACGTTTCCAATGCCGGTCAATTTCTCATCTCCGCCTCAGCCTCCGGGCGTACGATTGATATATGGGATGTACGGGATATCTCTACATGCAAACATCTTCACTCCTATCGACACTCTGATGTGCTCTACGCAGCCATCTCTCCAAACGAGCACCATCTCATTCACGGAGGAAGGGACGGGAAGATATATAAGCGATGCCTCTCCGATGTTATCGAGACGTCTTTCTTCCTTCATGTAAGCATGTCGCTTTCACGTGTTCATCGCTCTTACTCCTCCTTTTAGCGTCTCAGTCCGTCTCTGAGGCGGTCTGAACCTGTGAGTCTGGCTATCCCGAGTTTGTCCCCCTTCTCAACTCGTTCAAAGCTTACGTATATAAGCAACGCGGTATATGAAACCTGGAAGGATGGAAGATTGGACGAAGCGGAAGACCTGTTATCAAATGAAATCATGGAGCCTGACTCAAATTACCAGGGCTTCGTCAAGTACGCACACGCTAACCGTTCTCTTGTTCGTGCTCGACGACGAAAATGGGAGGGAGCGTCGGAGGACGCTGAAACAGCTGTGGTGAGCTGCCTCTCCTCACACGTAGGCTTTTCAACGCTGACCCGATGTCGCACAAAGTCGCAGGATAATCGAAACCTGCCAATAGCATACATCGCGAAGGGTATTGCACTCTATGGGCAGGAAAAGCGCGATGAGGCAATGGGTGCCTTCACCGATGCGCTATATAACTGCGTTGGTGCCGACAAAGACTTGGTCGAAGATATCAAGGTAGGGTACACCATCTGATCGTGGAAGTGGCGACCTTGCTCACGCATCTAGTCCATCGTATCTTATGAACTTCAGCCTCGTGATGAGCTACATGGCGGAGCCGAGCTATCCGATCCTTTCGACGGTGTTAAATCCCTCCCATTAGTGAGAGTAAGGACACCCACCATGCCACGGGATCCCCTGTTCACATTGGAAATGCCTAGGCACAGAAGCTTGTCCACCTCGCAGAATATCATGTCAGGAATGGCGTCTATGCGGAGGCCTTACGACTTTTGTCGGAGGTGCCTAACCTCATCCCGCTCCTCCATCTTCCCGAAACAATGACGCTCTTTCTAGTAGGTGATTCATACCCAATTTACTTTACCTATTGACATTGTCTTGAAGTTCTTTGGTTGGAATATATATGATCTAAACTTCATGGTCCACCAGCTGAAGTCACAAGCACTGGTTGCCTCCGGTCGCGCAAAAGAGGCTATGGAAGTGCTCCGTATGGATGAGGACACCTTTGACGAAGAGAGGGAAGCGAGGAATGGGATTCTTGGCCTGCTCAGTGGTAAGCAAATCACACATCTAAATCTCTGCTTTCGGTGCGAATATCACCCCCGATACAGAAAAATTTGCCGATCAAGCGATATGCCAAAAGAAGTATGACGATGCTATCGCATGGTATTCCGTGGCGCTCGGCCATCCTGCAGAACCTAGTGGCGCTTCTAGTGGGTTCTAATGCGGCTTAGTCACGATAATGTGCACAATATTTATTTCTAGGCCTCGTCGCAAGATGTTTTGCAACCTTTGAAGCAGTGGATGAACTAGTGGTTCATGAAAAATACGCGGCAATTGTGATGTATGTGGGCTTGTTGTCCGATCATCCCCGCAGGATGGTGAGGCTCCTTCTGAAACGCAGCAAAGCTAGCGCGGAGGAAAAGCTGTGGGAAGGGGCACTGAATGATGCGAACGAGGTAGGGTTGCACCTCTCCTGTTATTGGCTCCGTCCGAGCGTTTGATTGATGATATTTGTATCCTAGGTGATTCGACTCGATCCGATGTGCCCTTGGGGTTATGAGCGCAGGGAAGCAGCGATGCCCGTCAAGGTTTATCGAAAGGGAATTGATCGGCACAATGATCTCCTTTCGATAGTTGAGAAGCAAGTGGAGGAAGATATATCTCGTGAGCTTCCTTTATGATGATACGCACATGCACGTGGAATTGACAGCATCTTAAAGGGCTGCACTATAATCATTCTTCGCATCCTGAGCCAGAGGTGGTCATCGATGCAGCAATTCGTCGAATCGTCAGCTTTTGCCCACTTGTCCTCATTGATGTCAAAACGGGGCTTCTCTGCGACGAAGCAGAGCGAAAACGCATTTTCAAAGCGGACCCAATCTATACTGAACTAATTTCATCGATGGCCTCCCGGCTGGACGTCAACCACATCGTGCACGTGGTCGCACGGTTTTTCCGCTACGTCATGTTCTCCCACACGTGGGAGGGGCAAGAACCGACATTCCAGGTCGTCGCCAGGTCTCCAGGCAGCTCAATCTATAACCTTGATTCCTCGTCTCGCTTGAATCGTAAATTGACGAAATTCTGCCTGACAGTGAGAGACGACCACGAATGTTACCGGTGGGCCTGGAGCGACACCTGCTGCATCGACAAAACTATCGAAGCGGTGTACAAGAAATCAATTCGCTCCATGTACAACTGGTACAAGTGGTCATCCCTCACCCTCGTTCTCCTCGCGGACGTCTCCAATGAGCGATCCGATGAACTCAAGTGTAATCGATGGATGAGCCGTGCATGGACACTCCAGGAACTCCTCGCACCTAAAGCCCTCCGTTTCTATAGCCATGATTGGAGACCACACCGGGAAGATTCGACCACCAATCATAAAGAGTCGCCGCTCATCATACGAGAGTTAGCGGACGCCATCCACGTTGCACCGGATACCCTCACGGACTTTTCTCCGGAGGCCTTAGGTGTACGGGAAAAACTTCGATTAGCTTCGACCCGACATGCTACGGTGGAGGAAGACATTGCATACTCGTTGATCGGGATCTTCAACAGTGACCTGGTGCCGGAACCACGGGATGCATCAATTGCGCTTGGACTCCTTTTACAGGAAGTCGTGGATCGTGATCAGGAGCCTATTGTGCTGGACTGGACTGGGGAACCATCGAAGTTCCATAGCTGTCTTCCCGCATACATATCGGTCTACACTCGGACACCATACACAGTGCCATGCATCACATTGGACGAGATGGAGAAGCGAACCAGAGAGTTGCGGAATTTGGGAACAATTCAGCAGGACGCTATTACGTTTTATGGCAGATTGTCCCGTCTGGAACCCCTACATTTCACGAACCATCGACTTCACCTCCCTTGTATCATATTCCCTATCACCCTCACGAAATGTGAGGCGGATACTCAACTCGAGACTCCCAACGAGGGTACACTCTATATCGCCAATTCCCCATCTCTTGGCGAAGTACGAGTCAAAACTACGGATGCGCTCCTCTCGCAGGAAAAGCTCGTGCTCGTATATCCCTGGATTCGCGATCTACTCACGCAAGCCCACTTACATGGGGACACTGATACGCTGGCGTTGAGGTTGACCGCCTATCTTGAACAATCATTCAGAGCGCTCCTGCTCGCGAAGGATCCGATTCATAATGAATACCGAAGAATCGCCACTGATAACGAAGTCCTCGTTGGCAAATGCAAGATTACGTCCTTGAAGGATATTGATGTTGAAAGATTGGTAGTTTTGTGAAGGCAATTGGCTTTAGACTTCGCCTGAAGATACGTTTCAATTGCCAGTCCCGGTGTTAGCCATTGTCGCTGTCCAGTAGTCATCTTGTGCCTTCCATGTAATCTTAGCGTGGTACTTACCGTAACTCAGGCACCACTGTATTTTACCGTGACTACTCGATAGCGTAGGTGTCCTTAACTTGACGTGACGAACCAACGCAAACATGCCAGTGCTTCATTCTGACAATTCAGTGCCCCGCACAGGCGTGCATCGAAATCAAGAACGGCCAAATTTCTACCGGGATCAACTTAAAGTGGCATAATATCCCATTAGCGCCCATGGAAGGAATCGAATTTCAGGCTATGACAGAACTTGAACATACTAGCGAACTCCTTGGTGCTCTGTCAGACAGTACGTGCTTCGGGCACTGACATCTTCTCTGCTCTCGGGATTGACGGCAATGGCACCAGATAACCTGTGCGGCCAAGGCGAGGAGAGTGAGGAAATCATGAATGATCCCGCAAATGAGCAGGTTCCTTGCAATGTCGTTTGCTCGGCTGTTACTATTGCATTCTAGCACACTGATAATAGCAATTGCAGGAATTCAGCAGAGCTCTTGCCATCGAGGTTCGTATGCTGTTAGGAGAAGTCAACAAGGTACGCGAGGAGCAACGTATCATCCAGAGGTAAGTACTCGCTTCAACATTGATTTCTCGAAACTCAGATTTTTATATCACTGCCCAGTGAGCTCGAATACCTCGTGACACTGAAGTCCAAGTATGCCCCAGGCGGAGAGTTTTATTTCGAGCATGGAGGCGAAACTGGTCTAGGATGGTTGCTCGTTCTATTGTCTTGCTTTGAGCCCAGCTCACAAGCTCTCAAGGGAGTCGCCCGTTATTCCAACGCCGCCGGTTATTCCCGTTCCTCCATCGCCGCCATTCGTACCACCATTGCCAACATCGCCGGTTGTTCCGCAGGCTCCCCCGGGTTGGCGTTCCGGGCTACAGCGAAGAACGCGTCGCATTCGTACAGAATGCCAAGAAGCGTCAGCTCATAATCTAGTCTAAGAGTCAGGAAGAGTTTGGCTATGTAAGTTTGTATCCATTATTCCATGCATCTGAGGCGCTCTATCTCCTTACCTTGCAGCGAACTCTCCACGGACCACTCCACCACAATCTGCTGAGCCTATCTTGTTTGCTTCGGACAATGTAAACTCTGGCTCGTTCGGATCTCGTTCTCTAGAAGGCAGCGAGGTTGCTGGAGAATCATGTGAACGTAAGTTTACATTATTAAATCCGGGTATTCGGGATGATCTGACGAGTCTTCTTGCAGCGGTGCCTTCATCGCCTTCTACCTCCGCAGTTCTTGAGACCATCCTTTCTGATCGGGACCACAGGAGCCCTGAGATCCCTGCATCGCTTGGTCTCCAGTTCCCAAAACACGAGGAACCTTCGTGCGATTCGTTAGAGGTCGATGATTCGTGGGGAACTCGGAGTACGCGCGTCATTACTCCCGATACATTTGGAAGCTCTTGATGTCCATGATAGACGGTGATGATCCTTCTCTCGCCCCAACACCACTGGATGCGCGCCAAGGCGTTGAGGCTGAACGCCACTCTCCAGGGGTTGTAGGGGTGCAATCTTGGGCTATGTGGCAGCGTAAACCTGCTTCAGCTGTGCAGGACAACAATGAGACTTCTGAAATGTTGGTATTTAGCCGATCCTACATTCATTCCTACACCACCTGAGCCTGTTCCACTGGTCGCTGACCATGGAAGCCCAGGTTTGTTTGGACCTCGCGCTCCTCACATCCCACAGGTAGATTCACGGATCACTCTACAACGCAAGTTGTCCCCCGTTTACTCCGCGTGTCTATAGGAGTAATTGTTGTTTTCGTTTCGTAGCCGAACACTACGATGTTCTGTCAGACAGTAAGTGTTTTAGGCAGGTTTGGTATTGACTGCACACTGGCGTCCCCCTTTCTTAGGTTGGACAACATCTAGACCATATAGCGGCCAGTTTCAAGAGGCTACGGGTGATACCGGCGCTGCCACAAACGAGCAGGCTTCCTATGATTCCCTTGCGTTCGGTGACAGTAGCCTAGCTGAAATCCTAATGATAGTATCTGTACGAATTCAGCGAGGCCCTTGCTATCGAAGTTCGCCCACTACTGGCTGAAGTCGACAAGTTATACGAGGAGCGACACATCATCCAACGGTGAGTCCTTGTTGTAATGACGCTTGCTTATGCACCCTCATGTCTGGCTAGCGAGCTTGGGAGGCTCATGTTGACGAAGTCCGAGTATGGCCCAGATGGAAAGTATAATCCTGCATGGTTTGTCAGTTCGTCCTCTACTTGAACTCTGCTTACATGTTCCAACAATTACAGGATGCCTCGCACGTCTCGATCTCGTTTGCCGGAGTCTAACGAAATTCGAGCATGGCGTACTTGGCAGTATAAGTCCACTCTCATCCTCCCACCCCTTGTGGAAGCTCCCCATATCCTCATCGTGTACTCGTTTCCTACGAATAACATGTGCTGATACTACTCAGCCATCTTTATCGTGCCAGTTGAGGAACCCGACGTTCCGGTCATCCCTTCCACTCCTTCGGACCCTTCAGACCCTCCTTTGGGCGTTCCTTCCTAGTAATCCCAGTTTTCGGAGTCTTTCCTGTTATTCCTCACCCTGACAGCCCTCTCAGAACGTGACCCACCTTGCGTTTGCAGGCCAGTGGTAAGCGGTATAATTTAGTGTTTCTTCTCTTTATTACCTTGTATTGTACCCTTGTAAAGTCAGCTCCTCGGCGCCAGCCTTGGAATTCTGATCACCGAAATGTGCGCTGTCAGAAGGCATAGCGTCAGATGTAGCCGTGTATTAAACCTTGCTGGGTCCTAGTGATACGTATGTCTTCGACACACCCCGTAGTGATAGATTGTCACCGTCTCATGGTGGCGAGTCTTGCCAGTCGCGAACTTACAGCCTGAAGCATATCAGACCATAAAATCAAGTTGACTAACACAGTGCCGCATGCGATATCACTGCCAGATGGATAGATTGGTCCCCAGGTAGACCCGATCGTGCTTAAGCGCTCTGGCCATAGTCTGGGAACTTAGCAACCGTCTCCATTCCGACTCTTGCCCCACCCGACACAGAAATTCAGCCAGGCTTACCTTCTACAACTCAAACTTGGGAAGCAACCCTGAGATCGGTCTCAGGCTGAGCCATCAAATTGACGAAGGCCGCTTATTACTATTAACAAAGAGCAACGAGCTGTAGTTCTAGCTCTTCAGTGATTCGGGAAACCGGGCGAGCCAAAATCCAGAACGGCCAAATTTTCGTTGAGATTAACTTGAAGTGCCAATAGGAGATATATATCTATCCAAAGACATGGAAGGATTCCAGAGCATGGTGGAACACAGTGAACTCTTTCGTACCCTGTCGAACAGTACGTGCTTCAAGTTTAAACAGTGACATCCGCTTTTTTCAATGGTTGATCCCACGATTGGTAGATAGTATGATGCCCGATAATAGCGATCGACGCGAGGAGAGTGAGAAAATCGTCACTGATATTCCCAGTACCGCAAACGAGCAGGCCCCTTGCAATGTCGTGTGCTCATCCCTTGCTACATTGATTGGCTTACTGATGATGCCTGCAGGACTTTAGCCGAGCTCTTGCCATCGAGATTCGTATGCTTTTAGGTGAAGTGGACAAGGTACGCAGGGGGCAACGCATTATCCAGAAGTGAGTATTCTCAGTGACATCTACTTGCTGGAGCTGAGGTACGTATCCCTACACAGTGAACTAGAATACCTTATGACAATGAGGTCCAAGTATGCTCTAGGCGGAGAGTTTCATTTTGAGCGTGATGCAGAGTCTAGTTCAGGGTAGTTTTTCATTACATTTCCTTGCTCCAAGCGCATCTCACAAGTGTTTAACAGGGATGTGCCCTGGGTGATGGCACCGCCTTTCCCACCAACACCGACGGCGTTCATACCGCCACTTCCGAGTCCCGGGGGAATCACTGCCGCCACAGCACCTCACCCAGTTTGGCGTACCGTACCACGGCGAAGAACACGTCGTATTCGCGAACAGGGTCAAGAAGCGTTACTTCATGATCCAGTTCAGGAATCTGGAGGAGTTTGGCAACGTAAGTTTGACCCATTTAGTTCGTAGATGAGACCTCCTACTGCCTCATCCCGCAGAAAACCCTTCACCGCCACTTGCCGAGCCCATTTTGCTTGCTCCTGAACGTGTAAGCCCTGGTTCGTTCGCACCAAGTGTGCCAGAGCCTGTTGAAAGCATCGAAGGACCGCCCGAGCGTATGTTTTCCCCATTCAATCCATACCATAACGTCCACGGATGGTCTGACTAGTCATCCAGAGGAGCATTCACCGCCAGAAGCTCTCGAGCCCATCCTGCTTGATCGTGATCACGGGAGCCCAGGATTGCTTGAGCTCCGTTCCCCAGAACCTGAGAAAACGTCATGGGATTCACAGGGGGCCGAGGACTCATGGGGCGCTCAGAGTAAGGCTGTCCCATGCCAATGAATGTTCTTGATGTCTTTCACAGATGATTCTTCTTGGCCCCCGACCCCGCCGCTGGATGCACGCCAAAGCATT
>JBBPJZ010000446.1:0-19879 GCA_038089015.1 Chalciporus aff. trinitensis | reverse complement strand
CCGCATTTCATCCGCAGACTGACGGTCAATCTGAGATTGTTAACAAAGAAGTTCAGAAGTTCCTTTGAACATTCTGTTTCAAAAAACAAGATCAATGGGTTGATTGGTTACCCATCGCCCAGTTTTCCATAAACAGCAAGAAGCACGCTTCTACATAAAAGTCACCGTTTGAAATTACCCATACATATCACCCAACCATGGGCATAGAACTCCAAAGAGAGTCTATTGCTCCCGCTGCACGTGATTTTACGCATGCCATGGCCAAAACCCTGGATGAGGCAAAATGGAACTTAATGAAAGCTCAAGCTAAAATGAAACATCTCACAGATAAGTCGCAATCTGATGCTTCTAACTACCAAATCGGGCAAAAGGTCTGGCTTTCCACCAAGAACCTGCGTTTGACACGCACTTCTAAAAAGCTCACGGAACGATGGATTGGGCCATATGAGATCACCACTTTGGCAGGACCTAATGCTGTGACTCTTCGCCTTCCTAGGGGAATTCAAATTCACCCTACGGTCAATGTCAGTCGCATTAAACCTTATAAGGAACACCTTCTGGGTCAACTGGTTGTACGTCCCAGACCGGTTCTTGTGCGCGAAGATAGAGACAATGAATGGGAGGTCAATTACATTGTGGACTCCCGTCTGCGACGAGGAAAACTTGAGTATTTGGTACACTGGAAGGGTTACGAAGAAACAGATAGAACATGGCAAACCCAGGAGGATCTGGAAAATGCACCGGAGGCTATAGCGGACTTTCACCGCTCAAACCCAGCTGCGCCCCAGGCAATCTCCATGGGATCTGTAGAATTTCTCACCATGTTCAAGCCACTTCAGGAAGAGGCTGTGAATTTCCCACCACCTCCACTTAGTCATCTTGAGGCTAGTGGTATATAAGACTTTCACCTCAGCCTACTCCACTCCCCAACCACCCACCCGTTTACTCACCTACCACTGCAATGGCTGCTACCATTGTCACTGGGCTCAACGTCTTCTTTGGCCCTGCCGTCGGTCTCGCCACTGATGTCTTCCAGGGGTTTCAAACCCTCGAAATCAAATCAATGGTTTTTATCTTCGGGATGGCACTCCTTTGGACCCACCTATACTTTTTCCTGATTCCTTTCCTCCTTGCCGCCATTATCCTTATTGCCTGCTTCGTCGTCTGTTGGGTATTCAGGTTCTGGGGTGCTTTCTGAGGCTTCACAATTGGATGCTCTATTGAGCACTCCACTACACCGGGTACAGGCTGGGGCGATGCACCCCTAAACGCCTACTTGTTTACTTTCTACTCGTACCTGGAACAACGCTCATCCCACTCCATCAATCAAGCCTTCATTAACCAACCCCGCCCTGTCATTGTCGTCTCACCCATTCCTGACGCTCCTTTTATTCCTCCCCCACCTTATGGCCTCAATGCAGCTGCAGGAATACATCCTGATGTCCTCAGCGAAGGTTTCACTCCACCCCCTTCACCATCTGTGGCATCCGCTGAAGCCATTGAGGTGGAAGTAGAAGAAGAGGAAGAAGGGGAGGAACAACCTGAAGAAGAATTTTAGGTTGCTCAGGTGCTCAACCCATAGGGGGGGGTAGTGTTACAGTGCCCTCACAAGGCACACTACATTTCATGGACTTAACCATTTCTTTTCACTTTGCTATCTTATCTAATCTTTTCAGGATCTTATCTTATGATCATATCTGATCACAGACATGTGGTATTCCAGTTTGTTGCCACAGTCGTCACCTCACTTTCACTCTATTCCCATATGGACTAATTGCATTCTCACGCTGTCACACAGCATGTTTTATATTAACAGGCTTCTTTTCATTTTCGCTTCATTTGCGCCTTACGCCTTGTTTCACATTCCTGTGCTGCCACCTCCTGTTTCACCAGGCTATGCTCACAGCTTCTTATTTCACATCGCTTATCAGCCAATCATAAAATCACCATACATCGTACCATGTACCTTTACTCTTTATAGTTATAGTAGGGACAAACATGTACAAATAGATGTAGGACTATATAAACCCCAAGGGACTGACTGGGATGCTCCCCAGTTTAGTTCACTTGGAGATTTCCTCTTCAACTGCCCTCTGCTCCTGCTGTAGTGCCTTTGCACCTTCAGCACTTACTTTGCTCATTAAACCCTGGTTCTTGTGTGGACTTGATTCAACCCTTCTGGTTGTTTTGAGTCGTTTCATCAACAATGATGCAACACTTGTACCTGCAGAGGGCTGCAAGCAGGTTGTTCTGTCATTCTACACCAGCACACACCAGCTCTTCATTTGAAGGGATCCTCAGGTGCAACATGCTTACCCCAATGGTATGCAACTTGTGGCTAAGGGCTGTGGAAATGTTTCACCTTCAATTTAGACTTGATCACTGTCACTCATGGCTGCGGCACCCTCACCAATGGCCCCAGGGCAATTCATTTGCAGGATGACAAGGTGCCAAGCAGCCGCTTAGACTCGTCATCAGGTGTGTGTTACTGCTACGCATATTCCTTTATCCTATTTCACTCATAATTGATCAGGATCATGATGATTCAAACTTGATTCACGTCTTTGCAAACATGCTGTTTGATGTCAAGGCACTATCGGTATCCAAATGCAGTAAGCATTTTGGAACTTCGTGTTGATCTGATGACAGCCTGATTACATTTGACCCCACAGTGCACTATGATTCAGCATTCCACCAGATGTGATGGTCTGTGTTCAAGTTTGTCGCAGCCCATATTATGTGTAAGCTTCAAGTTCCAAATCTATAAAGATATGTGCTCAAACCTTCATCAATTGTGAATCAGACGCCTCTTTCAAGTTCACTGCCATGGTTGAGAGCCTCTCCTCCTATTCCAGCTCCTCATCTGGTACCAACTCCTCAGACTCAGAATTCAGTCATGTTGACATCAATGTACCTCATGAAGGCACCACGACTGCTGATTATCTGTTACAGTGCCCTCACAAAGACACTACACTTCATGGACTTAACCATTTCTTTTCTCTTTTTTATCTAATCTCTTCAGATCTTATCTTATGATCATATCTGATCAAAAACATGTGGTGTTCCAGTTCGTTGCCACAGTTGCCACCTCACTTCCACCCTAACCCCATATGGACTAATTATCTTCTCACACTGTTGTTACGATCGCCTATTTCACCATTCAGACTTAGCAACTTTTTCGCTCAACATCTTATCTTAACATCATGTGACCACTATCTTATCTATATCACATGATCTATGACGTCACATTCCAGACTGCTCTCAACTCATACATGTGTTGAACACGTGTGCACAGCCTATGACATCATATGGAACCTTCTACGATATTCTAACCAATAGCGATATGTTCTCTTATCTCTGACGTAGTAGAAGCTTCTAGTATTTACCAAACATGTACATACATAGTTTGTCTATATAAACCCAAGAGGGACTGGGGAACTCCTCAGTCTAAATCTCTTGGAGATTTTCCTCCATACTTCTATCTGACGGTCTACCGACAACAAAAGCCCTAAGGATCAAGCTCAAGTCTTGAAGAACGATCAACTTCAAGTTAGTATTGTGGTCGTTTCATTAGGTTTAGACTCAATCTCACCTTACTGCTTTCGCCTGGCAGCCACACGCAACAGCTAGCCAGTACGTACAGACGTTGACGAGACCCGACAAGAAGGCTAATGGACTAAGTGTCCAGTGAACTACTACAGCAACTCATACGCCACCTCAGCCACCTTCTTCACTGATCGGTCACTGGTATCTGCAGCACAGTCCAGTCAGGGACTACAGGAGTATCTAGAAGGTACAGAACAACCTCCTCATGTCACCTATGAGCTCAGCAGCTCATACCCATTCCTACCTTACCTGTACCACTACACAGACGTCTATACAGACTACTCCCAAGGCTTCGTACTCGACGAGCCCCATCAGCCCCAGGTCTACGCTCAGCCCTTAGAAGAAGGGGAGCTCGACCCGAATGATTCGGCACCTGGCCCCGCTCAATGAGACGCAGGGTATGTTTCACCCCCTCCACTCAACACAATAGGCGGTCAACGGGTTTACGCCCCATTTGTCCCTACTTTCTTCAATGAGCTCTACAATGAGCAGATTTGGCAACTAAGGACAGTTCCAACACCTCCTCGTTGGAGCACTCCAACCCTGGCTCCAACGCCAATTCATTCCACACCACCTTCTCCGGCAGCAGCTACTCCCAGTCCTCCGTCACCTCCTCCAGCAGTAGCTTCCAAGAAGAAGACACCGGCACTCTTGCAGCCTATGGCCTCCAACTCCCATTCCACATCTGGAACCAAGCACAAGAGAGTCACAGAAGAAAAGGAGTCTTTACTCCTATCAGAAGAACATAAATGCCCCTCACTACCTCCTATCGCTACTCTCTCACCCCTTACTTCTTACAAATCAGACACTCCAACTTCTCCTCCTCAACCTTGCAAGAAGAGACCCGCTAGACGCATTAGGGATAAGAAGGAACCAGTTAAACTTAGATATGATTTCCCCTTCTACTACCATACACCAGCACTTCGCCCTAGGCCTTCCCTTTCTCAGCCTAGGTGCACTCCCCACATTTTGATACAGGACCCTAAGATCTTCATCAAGGAGATCCAAGAACTATACCTAGGAAGACTCACTAAGTACAGGTGATTCCACTAGAACTTTCAAACTTCCTTTTCAAGTTTTCTCTCTACACTTCCACATCTCTACATCTAAATATATCCATTTCCCCTTAAAAAACTCTAAGACACAATGGCAGCACCAGGACCCCTTATGGTACACTTGAACATTCTCAATGACCCCAACTCTACACCAGATGAGAAGCACGTAGCAGCCACGCAGCTGTTTACCTTAATGGTCACAGAGCAGACGGCAATGCACCAACAGGCCACCACTGCACAAGCAGAGATACAAAGGTTAGAAGCAGAGCTTAACACCACTACGGCAAGGATTCCGGCACACGGCACGATGGCCGCCTCACACCGCATTGAAGTATTTGCAGACCCTGAAGATTATGACAGATTAGTCTTCAAATTTGAAAAATGGTGGGCTAAGATGAAGGCTTGGCTCACAACAAATGCTGCAACCATTCCCATTGGTTCGTACAATGCGGTAGTTGTTGTACTCTCACGAATCAAAGGAAACAAAGGCGGTCTGTTTGCACAAACAAGGTTAGCATGAGGCATGGCCTACACATGGGCAGAACTCGAAGCAGAAGTCGAAGGACTCTTTAGAAGCAACAATCAGCAAGATTGGGCAAGACACCGCTTGACCCAAATAGTACAACAAAAGAACAAAAGAACAGACGAATACATCGTTAGATGGCAGGCTGTCTACAATAGGGCAAACATTGACCCAACACATGCAATTTTCTTATTGGAAAAGAATACAAAAGGATCTATTATCGCACAGATCTTCAAAGAAGGAAAGAGGACCCCAGATGTTGTTCCTTACCTAAGAAACATTTCTGCAATTGGTAATGCGCAAGAAGCACTTGACTTTGTCAGAGGAAATACGTCAAACAGAGGATTCCAACCTCGTGGACATACCACATCACAATCTAGGAACAGAGATCCCAACACAATGGACATCTCCGCTTCTTCTTTGCAACCATCAAGACGTTCCCCATCACACGGACCTCCAACACAAGGCAGTTGCTACAATTGTGGTGACAAATCTCATTGGACCTATGATTGCAAGAAACCACGTGTCAAATGCCCTGATTGCAAATGGCTCGGTGGCAAACACAAAAGAGAATGTAAAAGAAGCAGACAAGTAAGGTTCACCAATCAAGAAGAGCAACCTTCATATGGACATATTTACGATTATGGAGAACCAGTCCACAACACATGGCAAGAACCAGAAGAAACCCAAGATCCATTCCGAGACATTAGAGGCATGGACTTCGACACAATGAAGGCATACTTCTATGACATGAAAGAAACCAAAGACAACTCTAAGGGAAAAGGACGAGCAGCATAAACAAACTGGGTGTTTCTGCTGCTACTAATCTAAATAAGTATAAAGTATTGGATGTTGAAGAATCTACAGACGATCAAGATCTATCTATAATCCAAACAGGGTCTTCAGTTGAACTGGAGCTCGGCCCGGGTCACAATAGGGTACTTAATTCTGTTTCACCAAAAGAAGAAAAACCAAAGAAGAAATCCAGTACAATTGAAATCCCAGATCAGGTATGTGTCAGATCTGTCAAGGTGACTAAAGAAATTCTCCTAGACGTAAAAGTATCATCGGATCAAAAGAAGAAGCAATTTCTACCCACAAAGGCGCTGCTTGACAGCGGTGCTAATGTGATATTTATAGACAGATGATGGGCACAAGATAACAATCTAAAGTTAACCCCATTAAGAAACCCTATACCAGTATTCAATGTTGACAGAACAAAGAACTCCGCTGGAGATATCACACACGGAGCAGAAGTCATCATCAAATATGATGGACACAGAGAACGTGTTACAGCAGAAGTCATGGATCTAGGACAGAACCAGGTCATTTTAGGTTATTCTTGGCTGAAACGCCACAATCCTGAAATAGACTGGATCTCAGGTAAAGTGAAGATGACATGTTGCCCATGCACCTGTTACATGCTTCAAGAAAAGTCAGTCTTCCTTAGAACAATTGAAAAAGAAGAAGAAGACAACGCCTATGAAGCACATCACATCAGAAAGATGTTAGAAGCCACACCTCTGGCTAAAGTTGATAAGAAACCAGAAGAGCTAGTCCCAAAAGAGTTTCATGAGTTCCTAAAAGTGTTTTCAAAACATGAGTCAGAACGCATGCCCATAAGAAAACCATGGGACCACGCTATAGATCTCAAAGACATGTTCAAACCCAAGAAAGGAAGAATAATCCCCTTGAGTGTTCAGGAACAAGAAGAAGTTTTGGCATTCATAGATGATCAGATACATCAGACCTTCCAATTCAGAACAAATGTCATCAGTATTCTTCGTACCCAAGAAAGATGGCAAGAAATGCATGGTACAAGATTATCGGTATCTGAATAAACACACGGTTAAGAATAACTATCCCCTTCCACTCATTTCACAACTTGTGGATAAGCTCAAAGGAGCTAAACTATTTACGAAAATGGACTTACAGTGGGGGTACAACAACGTTTGCATCAAAGAAGGTGATGAATGGAAGGCAGCCTTCATTTGCTTCCATGGTGCTTACGAACCCCTCGTAATGTACTTTGGATTATGCAATTCTCCCGCCACATTCCAAGCAATGATGAATGAGATCTTTGCCAATATGGAAGAAGTAGTTGTGGTGTACATTGACAATCTCTTAATATTCACAAAGACGGAAAACCAAGAAGAACACGATGCCTTAGTCAAGAAAGTCTTGGCACAGTTAGCAGAAAACGATCTCTTTGTGAAACCAGAGAAATGCACGTTCCGTGCTAAAGAAGTGGAATTCCTTGGAATAATCATCGGACAAGACAGTATCTCCATGGACAAATCTAAAGTTTCAGCAATCTTAGATTGGCCAGTTCCCAAATCAATCAAAGGAGTAAGAAGCTTCCTTGGACTCACCAACTTCTACAGAAGATTTATCCAAGACTACTCTCAGATCGCTAGACCCTTAAATGATCTTACAAAAAAGGATATTCAATTCAAATGGGAAGAGAATCAACAACATGCATTTGACATGCTGAAAGGAAAGTTTACAACAGCACCCATCCTTGCATTCCCAGACGAAAACTCCCACTATAGACTTGAAACAGACGCATCAAACTTTGCCACTGGAGCTGTGCTCTCGGTATTAAAAGAAGACAAATGGCATCCAGTCGCATATATGTCTCACAGCATGACACCAGAAGAACGCAATTATCCAATAGCTGACAAAGAAATGTTAAGTGTGATCCGTGCACTTGAAACATGACGCCACTATCTAGAAGGATCCAAACACGAGTTTGAAATATGGAATGATCATGCCAATTTGCAATTCTTCATGACAAGACAGAACCTTAACGGACATCAAGCACGTTGGTCACAATATCTCTCATGCTTTAACCACATATGGTTATACAAGAAAGGTGCAACCATGGGAAAAGTAGATGCATTATCAAGAAGAGAAGATCACTCCATTGAAATAGAAGATGACAATAAAGGAATTATCGTCATTAAACCAGAACATATCAGAGCATGCTCACTGCATGTTTCAGATGAAGGAGACAAGATTAGAACACGGATCAGAGATGCAACGTGGAAACTAAAAGAGAAAGATGAATACGCCCTATGTGAAGAATTCAAAATATGTGAAGATAGATGCCAAGATGGCTTACTCACAAATGAAGACGGAAAACTTTACGTACCAGATGATGGCAATCTCCATATGGAAATCATACGACTTCATCATAACACACCTGTTGCAGGACATCCAGGTCAAGAAAAGACAATAGATCTAATTCAACGAAACTATTATTGGCCAGGAATGTCAACATTTGTGAAAGATTATGTCTCACAATGTGACAGATGTCAATGTTTCAAGGGTAAGAACACCGCACCTGCAGGCAAGCTGCAACCACTTGAAACACCACACAAACCATGGGAAGATATCTCATTAGATTTCATCATCGATCTACCCACATCCAATGAATATGACACAATCCTCGTGGTAGTCGACAGATTCTCCAAAGAAGTCGAATTCATCCCATGCACAAAACAGACGACAGCAATGGATATGGCTAAATTATTCCTCATGCACGTTTGGAAAACACACAGTCTTCCACGATCAATCATTTCAGATCGTGGACCACAATATGTAGCACAAGTAATGAAAGACCTATGCAAAAGACTTGGCATTACGCCCAAGTTATCCACTGCTCATCACCCACAAACAGACGGACAAACAGAGAGAATTATCTCCGCATTTGGTGCGCTGAAAAACAAAATAAATGGTCAGAATGGCTATCAATCGCACAATTCTCTTACAATACAAAGAAACAGACATCAACAAAGAAGTCGCCGTTTGAAGTCACACGTTCATATCAACCAAGAATGGGAATTGAACCTGGCACTTCTAAAGCTCCCGCAGCAGACACATTTATCATGGAAATGAAAAACACATTAAAAGAAGTAGAAGAAAATCTAAATAAAGCATCAGAAAAAATGAAAAAACTCGCAGATAGAAAAAGATCAGAAGCACCCAAATATAGTATAAACGAAGAAGTATGGTTATTCACAGAAAATCTAAAACTAAACAGACAATCAAAGAAACTACAAGAAAAATGAATAGGACCTTACAAAATAACAAAACTAATAGGGAACAACAGTAGAATTACAGTTACCCAAGACGATGAAGATACACCTGGTAGTAAACATATCAAAAGTAAAATCATATAAAGAAAGATTAGAAGGACAAATAACAGAAAAACCCGGACCAATAGTAGCAGAAGCTGAAACATGAGACAACATTTATGAAGTAGATTACATTGCAGATTCAAGATGGAAAGGTAACGGACTACAATACCTTGTCCACTGGAAAGGCTATGATGAAGAAGACAGAACATGGGAAAGCACAGGAATTAAAGACAGCACCCTTATGTGTAAAAGAATTTCACAAAAAACACCCTAACGCCCCATGGAACATCAAGAATATTCTAGAAGAACAAGGTATTGATTACCTGGAATATCTTAGAACTTTTCAGAAATACAAAAACATGACAGAACAAAAACAAACACAGTTCAACAGACTAGAAACTGTATAAGAAGGGACTGTCTGAGATGACAGACTTTAACCCACACCACCCACCCAATCTACTAGTTGAGCCACTCAGCTCCTACAAACTCTATTCACCACAAAACATGTTCAACTTCCCCAACATCAGCATCACCATGGGTTGTGTTACGATCCTCTCCATTATAATGTTCATTCTTTGTCTCACAAACACCACAGTCACCCTTATCCTCGGTGTCGCTGGCATCGGCATCATATTCGATCTTACAGCCTCCCTCATGAACATGCTCTATGTCCTTGCCACTCCCGACTCCTCTCTCATCATAGAAGTCGCACATATGAACGACATAGGAGAAGGCACCACAGGATATACGTTAGCAGTCAATCAATACTTAAGAAGAACGGCTGGTACACGCATGCCACCTAACCCACGTCACAGGTATAAATATAACAATAATCCACGTGACATTAATGCTGAAAACAGATGTAGACAACGAGCACAACGCCATGCACAATGTGAACAAGAGGATGACATGCCATCCCTCCACGATGATGATGATGACCAAGAAGAAGGCATCGCCAACATAAACAAAGACATTACGCCACAACAGTACGCAAACCCTGCTACTGATTGGGGATTCTCAGCAGAACACATGGCACACAGGGAAGATGCATGGAATTATGGTGGTCAGGGAAATGACAACTGGACAGATCCCGGTCCATCCACCGGCCCAGGTTATGGTTACAACTTTACCACTGAAAACCCATCTGATGATCATCCAGGTGTTGACACTGAAGGTGAACAAACCCACCTCTTTATCACTGGCAGATTGACAAACAATGACACAGAAGAAGAAAATGAATGGGAGATGCTTCACCGTCGCTACACTGCTTAGGTCATCGAGGACACTGACCCATAGACGGGGGGAAGTGTTACGATTGCCTATTTCACCATTTGGACTTAGCAACTTTTTCGCTCAACATCTTATCTTATCACATCACGTGACCACTATCTTATCTATATCACGTGATCTATGACGTCACGTTCCAGACCGCTCTCAACTCATACACGTGTTGAACACGTGTGCACAGCCTATGATATCATATGGAACCTTCTATGATATTCTAACCAATAGCGATATGTTCTCTTATTTCTGACGTAGTAGAAGCTTCTAGTATTTACCAAACATGTACATACATAGTTCGTCTATATAAACCCAAGAGAGACTGGGGAACTCCTCAGTCTAAACCTCTTGGAGATTTCCCTCGATACTTCTACCTGATGGTCTACCGGCAATGAAAGCCCTAAGGATCAAGCTCAAGTCTTGAAGAACGATCAACTTCAAGTTAGTATTGTGGTCATTTCAGCTGTCACACAGCATGTTTCATCTTGACAGGCTTCCTTTCATTTACACCTTATGCCCTGTTTCACATTCCTGTGCTGCCACCTCCTGTTTCACCAGGCTATGTGTATAGCTTCCTATTTCATATTCCTTATCATCCAATCATAAAATCCCCATACATCGTATCATGTACCTTTACCTCTTATAGTCTAAGTAGGGACAAACATGTACAAATAAATGTAGGACTATATAAACCCAAGGAACTAACTGGGATGCTCCCCAGTTTAGTTCACTTGGAGATTTCCTCTTCAATCATCCTTTGCTCCTGCTGTAGTGATCTCTCACTTTCAGCACTTAACTCTCATTGTTATCTTTCTGGTTCTTGTGTAGACTTGATTCGACCTTTGGTTGTTTTGAGTTGTTTCACTTGAACTAAACTCTCTTTCAATCACCTCTATACGAGAACCAGCGTGACTGCCTTCAGCAAGTGCATCACTTTTCCTCCAGAGTACCAGAAGACTCATTCTCTGTGTCAGTGTATGCAAACGAGCGTGAGATCCTTGCCTACCTAAACTCTGTTGTCCCCATGCCACCACTTGGCGAGCCTTGTGGACTCTACAATGCCACAGTTGCATATAGGCCTGACGGGTCTGTGATCCCAGTGCCTGTGTTGATAGAAGAGGGAGAAAAGTTTTGGCAAGAGCCGGTTGCTGAGCCACTTGGCCAGAACCCGATTCATGAGTCGACCAACAGCATCTCCTCTAGACTCCTCTCACCCTGCAGTCACTTCTTAGTGCAATTCAAACTCTTCAAGCCTATCTTGCTCATTCTGGAATCAGATTACAACGACAAGGAAAAGGACTTCTACGATCCTTACTCCAGTATTGCCGCTGCTCTTCTTCTAGAAGGAACCTTCAACCAATATCCAGACCATGGCAAAGAGATCAATCAAGAGTCCCTCATTGCAATTAGCGACTCCCTCTCATCCTATCAATCCCCGGAATCCAACTTCAACTCCAATGACCAGGAACCTGCTTTCCCTGGTCGAATTCCCCACAACTTCTTTGTCCAACAACCCACTACACGTGGGTAGATGCTGGAACCCTCTGTGCAATATCGCGGACATCACATTGAAGCCAATGGAGATTTTAGGGGATTAAGAGAAATAGAGCAGAGCATTGTAGGGGTGAAAAGAGAAATAGTCGATATAGAGAATGTATCAGCTTTGAAGGAGCCAAAGATGAAACGGGTAAAGCATGTAAAGAAGCCCACAGAGTTCCGACAGAAGATCATCAGGGATCCAGCCCCCTGGTTGTATTCAATTAGATCACTTAGACCGTCCAACTCACTCAGGAAACCCTCCCACTACCTATAGTTTCGAATCAAAATGTCTCCTAATATCTCAGAAGATCTTGCAGCGATTCTCTCTAACCTAAGCTCCAATAGAAATGCCGACCCTAACATTGCCACTTTGGCTACTCAACTAAGATTCTATTTCAAGTTGCAAGAAGATGCCTATGCTGACTTAAAGAGAAAGAATCAAGACTTAGAGGACACAGTTGCTCAGCTGGAAGCACAAGTGACTACCACCACCACTACCGCTACTTCATCAGCCCCTAAACTTTCCAAAGTCATGGCAGAACCAGGCGACTACAACAGGAAGAAAGGGAAAGCATTCGAAGAATGGTGGATGCACATCAGAGTATGGAGAGATGAGAATCTCTTGGCACTCCCAGGTCAGGCACCTATCAAAGCAGTCCTAAGTTGAATGAAGGGAGGAGATGCCAGAGATTTCTCATGAGCCATAAGCCAGAAGATGCTTGATGGAAAGGTCTATCTTTGGAAAGAGTTTGAAGGGCTAATGGTCACTCATTTCTGCTCCTTGAATGAACAAGAATACCACCGTAAGCAGATAGAAGCATTGAAACAAGGAAGTATGCGAATGGAGACATTCCTTACCAAATTTGAGACACACCGTGCTCTCGACGGTTGGGATGACCCGCGTCACATAGAGCTGCTGGAAAAGAACGTCAACCCTGATATCCTTTCTTGGATAATCATGGAGAAAGGGCAACAAAACGATTATGACACCCTTATCAAATTGCTGAAAGATTTGGGTGAACGTAAGACTCTTCTGAGTTATATTAAGAAAGGCACCGCAGCCCAAACCTCTTCATGTGATCCGGATGCTATGGATGTTGACACAATCGATATGGCTGATGCCAAAGACCTCAACGCCGTTTCTACTCAGAAGAAGAAGAAACTCACCAAATGTTTTAACTGCAGCCAGGACAGGCATAGCTCTCGCGACTGTAAGAAACCTAAGGTACAATGCAATGAATGCAAGTACTATGGTGGAATCCATAAGACTTCTTGTAAAAAGAACAAAGGAAAAAGAGTGTCTAAGGTACGGTCTACTTGGGATGAAGAGGAAGAAGACTTCTCCCCAAGAGAAAACAAAGATGCCGCAATGAAACACGTGGCTAAGATGTCTCTTGATGAGGCTAGAGCATGGTTCAAAGACCTCAAAACCCTTGAGAAGAAGAAGTCAGGAAAATAATTTCCTTTTCACACGAATCTGGGTATATGGGAGGATCTTGCTACTCTCCACTATCTATCGAAAATATGGAAAAAAATACTTTCACCTCATGTATTACTTTGCCAACAGAGGCATCCCTTGAAGGGCGTGGCCAGGGCGTTACGCCAGTGCTTAATTTCTCTTTTAATCCACTCCCCTTTATCCCTGAAATCCCAGAAGATTCCCTTGTAAGGAGTCTAAACCCAAATCGCGAAATTCTTCTTCCTATTAAGATCTGTCCCGAATCTGGTCAATCCTTTACACAGCTCTCTGCCCTGCTTGATTCAGGAGCAAACACTATTTTCATTGATCACCAATGGGCTATGGCACAGAAGATACCCTTAACACGGTTGAGACATGAGATCCCTGTGTATAATGTAAATGGCACGAAGAACTCAGCCGGCTCCATTTCCCACTCCACTGAATTAATCCTGGAATATCAGGGACACAGGGAATGAGTCACAATGAAAGTAATGGATCTAGGCAAAAATATGTTTATTCTTGGATTCTCTTGGCTAAAGAAGCACAATCCAGAGATAGATTGGTTGCAAGGCACAGTAAAACTGACACATTGCCCTGCTGTGTGCTCTCTTCTCCAAGATAAGCCTAATCTGGAAATTCAGGATCCTGACCACAAGGAAAGGAACACTGCCTATACTGGATATCATGCCATACATGTGCTTGATGCGCCTATACCGGAACCTGTTCATGAAAAGACCACGGAAGAACTAGTACCAAAAGAGTACCATCAGTACCTTAAGGTGTTCTCGAAAGGGGAATTAGAACGAATGCCCTTATGAAAACCATGGGATCACACCATAGATCTCAAAGATTCTTTCCAACCAAAGAAAGGAAGACTTATCCTGTTATCAGATGTAGAGCAAAAAAAGGTTTCTTCCTTTATCAACAAGCAACTCTAAAAAGGATATATTCAACCCTCTAAATCTCCGCAAATGTCACCAGTCTTCTTCATTCCTAAAAAGGATGGAAAGAAACGAATGGTACAAGACTACCGTTATCTCAACGAACACACAGTCAAAAACAATTACCCCTTGCCGTTGATTGGGCAACTTGTTGACAAGTTAAAAGGGGCTAAATTGTTCATGAAAATGGATCTGAGATGGGGATACAATAACTTCAGATCAAGGAAGGCGATGAATGGAAAGCCACTTTCATGTGCTTCCGAGGCGCCTTTGAGCTGCTTGTAATGTATTTTGGTCTATGCAACTCCCTCGCCACCTTCCAGGTTATGATGAATGAAATCTTTGCCAATATGGAAGAAGCTGTGGTTGTTTATATTGACGATCTCATGATCTTTATGAAAACAGATGATCTGGCCAAACATGATCATATCGTACTTGAGGTACTACAACGGCTGGAAGAAAATGATCTTTTCATCAAACTGGAAAAATGCAATTTCAAAGTCACGGAAGTAGAATTCCCTGGCATGATTGTGGGAAAAGATGGTATACAGATGGACAATTTCAAGGTCAAGGCTATACTTGAATGGCCTGCCCCAAAGAATGTCAAAGAGGTCAGAAGCTTTTTAGGCTTGGCAAACTTCTATCGAAGGTTCATATCGCATTACACCCATGTGGCTAGACCACTCCATGACCTTATGAAGAAAGACCAACCCTTTTTATGGGATGACAAATGTCAAACTGCTTTTGACACCTTAAAACACCACATTACCACCACCCCTATCCTTGCATTCCCAGATCTTGATAATATGTTCCGATTAGAAACCGATGCTTTGGACTTCACCACGGGCGCCATCCTATCTACACTCGTTAATGACAAATGGCATCTTGTCACCTATTCTAGTCATGCCATGATGCCACAAGAATGGAACTATCCCATTGTAGATAAGGAAATGTTATCTGTGATCATGGCACTGGAACAATGGCACCACTATCTAGAAGGTACCCAACATCCATTTGAAATATGGAATGATCATGCAAATTTGCAATGGTTCATGACAAGGCAAGACCTCAACCAACGCCAAGCGCATTGGGCTCTATATTTATCTCGTTTCAAGAAGATTTGGGTATACAAATCCAGATCTTCTATGGCCAAAGCAGATGCACTCTCATGAAGAGAAGATCATACAAATGGCGTAGAAGATGACAATAAGGATGTGGTCGTAATTCCCACCAATGAAATTCATGTCAGTGTCTTCAACAATGATTTCAGCAGTATTAAGCACAAAATGTTCCTCGCAACCTGTAAACTATCCAAAACAGATGTACAAAGATTGAAGAAGGTTGACATCTATGAAAAGCTTGACAGACTTCTCTATGACTCATTGGACTGGTTATACATACCGGATGACAACATCTTGCATATGGACATCTTGCGCCTACATCACGACACCCCTGTTGCCGGACACCCAGGCTATGAAAAGACACTGGACCTAATCAGGCGGTCTTATCACTGGCCTGGACTATCCACGTTTGTCAAAGATTACATTGCCAGGTGCAACACATGCCAAAGGTTCAAAGGAAGCAATACTGCTCTCGTGGGTTTTCTCCAGCCCTTACCAATTCCAGAAGGAGCTTGGCAAGACATCACTGCAGATTTCATTATGGATCTTCCCGAATCCTGCAGCTACACTGCTATTCTCATGATTGTAGATCGGCTATCCAAGGCTGTGGAACTGGTGCCCTGCACTAAATCATGTTCTGCCCTTGATACCACTAAATTGTTCCTTTCCCATGTGTGGAAACACCATGGTTTGCCATGTTCCCTTACATCTGATCGGGGACCTCAGTTTGCTGTGGAGGTCGCCAAGGAGATCAATAGATCCCTTGGGATTAAGACCAAACTTAGCACCACCTTTCACTCACAGACTGACAGTCAATCTGAGATTGTCAATAAAGAAGTACAGAAGTTCCTATGAACATTCTGCTTCGAAAAACAAGATCAATAGGTTGATTGGCTACCCATCGCCCAGTTCTCCATAAACAGTAAAAAACACACTTCCATGCAGAAGTCACTGTTCAAAGTTACACACCTATCAGTCAACTATGGGCATAGAACTCCAATGAGAGTCTATTGCTCCTGCTGCATGTGACTTCATACATGCCATGGCAAAGACCCTGAATGATGTAAAGCGGAACTTAACAGAAGCACAAAATAAAATGAAATGCCTTGCAGATAAGTCACAATCTGCTGTGCTGGATTACCAAATCAGGCAAAAGGTCTGGCTTTCCACAGAAAACCTGTGTTTGACATGCACTTCTAAAAAACTTACAGAACGATGAATTGGCCCTTATGAGATCATTGCTTTGGCAGGTCCAAATGCAGTAACTCTTTGCCTTCCTAGGGGAATTCAAATTCACCCTACTGTTAACATCAGTCGCATCAAACCTTATAAAGAATGACTTTCAGGTCAACCGATTGAACATCCTGGACCGGTTATGATGTGAAAGGACAGGGACAATGAATGGGAGGTCAATTATATTGTGACTCCTGTCTGTGACGAGGAGAATTGGAGTATTTGGT
The DNA here is from genome assembly GCA_038089015.1 of Chalciporus aff. trinitensis. Taxonomy (NCBI): domain Eukaryota; kingdom Fungi; phylum Basidiomycota; class Agaricomycetes; order Boletales; family Boletaceae; genus Chalciporus; species Chalciporus aff. trinitensis. The sequence goes on along the minus strand of JBBPJZ010000446.1, from coordinate 2,752 downwards.
TCATTGGAAAGATTATGACGAAGTGGACCAAACATGGCAGAACCTGGAGGACCTAGAAAATGCGCCGGAGGCTATAGCGGACTTTCACCACTCTAATCCAGCGGCACCATGGTCTATTTCCATGGAATCTGTGGAGTTCCTCTCCATGTTCAAACCCCTTCAGGAGGAGGCTGTACTTTTCCCATCACCTCCACTTAGTCATCTTGAGGCTAGTGGTATATAAGGATCACACCTTCATCTCACCCCACCACCCACCCATTTACTATTCCAACCACACAATGGCTGCCACCACTGTTGATGCCATCCAAGTTTTCTTCAGTCCTGCCACCGCTCTCCTCTCTGACATGTTCAATGTGGTCCAGGGGACCCAAACAATGATGCTGGTGTTCCTGTTTGCACTTGCCATTCTCTGGCAACATCCCTTCTTCCTTCTTATACCCTTCATTATCGCAATCCCTGTCATTGGGATAGCATGTTTCGTTGTCTTTTGGGTCTTCCGGTTCTGGCCCACATTTCATGGACTTGCCATTGGATGCTCTATTGAGCAATCCTTACACACTGGCTCAGGGTGGAGAGAGGTGCCGCTGTGTGCTTACTCCTTCACATTCTACTTCTATCCTGAGCAGCACTCTTCCCGAGCTATAAACCAACCAGTGATGGCTCCCCCCATTTCTCCAGTCCCAAATGCACCCATGGCACCCCCACCACCTTATTCACACAGCGCAGTCCCTTCCTTGATGATATCACAGGCCTCAACCCCACCGCCCTCCCCATCCATTGCACCTTCAGAAGTCTTTGGTGAGGAACAGCCTGAAGAAGAGTTGTAGGTTGCTTGGGTGCTCAACCCATGGGAGGGGGGTAGTGTTACGGTGCCCTCACAAAGATGCTACACTTCATGGACTTAACCATTTCTTTTCTCTTTCTTATCTAATCTCTTCAGATCTTATCTTATGATCATATCTGATCAAAGACATGTGGTGTTCCAGTTCGTTGCCACAGTTGCCACCTCACTTCCACCCTAACCCCATATGGACTAATTATCTTCTTACACTGTCACACAGCATGTTTCGTCTTGACAGGCTTCTTTTCATTTACACCTTACGCCCTGTTTCACATTCCTGTGCTGCCACCTCCTGTTTCACCAGGCTATGCGCATAGCTTCCTATTTCATATTCCTTATCATCCAATCATAAAATCCCCATACATCGTATCATGTACCTTTACCTCTTACAGTCTAAGTAGGGACAAACATGTACAAATAGATGTAGGACTATATAAACTCAAGGAACTAACTGGGATGCTCCCCAGTTTAGTTCACTTGGAGATTTCCTCTTCAATCATCCTTTGCTCCTGCTGTAGTGATCTCTCACTTTCAGCACTTAACTCTCATCATTATCTTTCTGGTTCTTGTGTAGACTTGATTCGACCTTTGGTTGTTTTGAGTCATTTCATTATCAGAGGGTACGCTCTGATTATTCTGATTTTTATGTGGGACTAACGACAATGGGTCTCAGGTGAACAAGCTTCTACAGACCAATAACCAGAAGTTGAAGGAAAAGATAAAGGAGCTCAAGGATGAGATTGCGATACTCCGTGCCAACCAGCAAAAGCAAAAGCATAAAGATGCCTCTGTCCCCAAGGAGCTCAGCAAACATGACGGTCAGATCACACTACTTGGGAGCAAGTACAGCATGATTGTAGAGCTGTTTGTTCCACCTGTGTTCATCTTCCAGCAACCCTGCCCATCCCCAGCTCCCCTGTTCAACACTGAAGATCGGTACAAGACTAAAGCATCCCAGGAGGTGGCACTGATCTCCGAGCTTCACACTTTCATCACTGATCCCAAATTGATTTCACTCATGAAGACGTCTCATTTCCATGCTGTGGTATGCAACTACTTGTATGCAAGCAACTGCTGACAATGATTATATTTTAGTTTGAGAAAGCCGCCAACAATACAAGAAGCTCCCTTATCTTCACACTTCATGATGTCATTGGTGGCATCCTTGACCTTCTGTCAAACTATTTCCAGTTGGTTTCTTTTAACAGAGAGTCCATCACAGAGATCCATGTGTTGCTGGGCCTTACAGAGGCCAACTCACGCATGTATGTGTTCCTTTTTCCAGCACTGTATAAGGACCAAATTGTGAGAGGGCTGAAACTGTTTGGTAACTGGCAAGTTTTCGCAAAGGTAAGTGAATTTTGCCATCGAGAATACACACTCTAATCATCTATCCACAATAGATACTCAAAGTGCCCCTTTTTGGCCCAAAATCTCTTGATGGCTGCTCAAACCACGGTGGTCCAAAGACAAACGGAAGACTCTGGGTAGTTACATTTGTCACTCCAGGCACATTCGCATGGGCCATCATCATGGTAAGCTATGTTCCCAAGCTTATTCAATAAACACACAGTGAGCAATTACAATGTTTAGCTTTTATTTCTTCTGTCACCAGACACTGGCTTCGCAAAGGAAGGTACAGGTTTGGTACCCAAAATTCCATATAAGGTTTGGTTTGTACGATACAAGACGCTCTTGATTGCACGCTGGTTCAACCCCCATGTTCAACTCAGTGTCCAATGTATGGATCACTATCTTTGGTGCACCAAATGGCAAAGAGACTTCTGCCACTGGTACCAGCCTTGGTGATGGTATTGAGGCTGTCTTAGCTCGATTAGATCTCGCAGATGATGACGATGATGATGATGATGTTGCTCCATACACTTTCGCTCCTGTACCTACATTGTTTGC
>JBBPJZ010000445.1:0-19881 GCA_038089015.1 Chalciporus aff. trinitensis | reverse complement strand
CATGTACCTTTACCTCCTATAGATATAGTAGGGACAAACATGTACAAATAGATGTAGGACTATATAAACCCCAAGGGACTGACTGGGAAACCCCAGTTTAGTTCACTTGGAGATTTCCTCTTCAACTACTCTCTGCTCGCCACTGTAGTGCCTTCGCACCTTCAGCATTTACTTTGCTCTTTACCTCTGGTTCTTGTGTAGACTTGATTCAACCCCTTTGGTTGTTTTGAGTCATTTCAATTTCCAACCAACATGTCAATATTCATAGAATCTAGAGTAGATACACTTGTAGAAAGTCAGAAAAAAATCATAGAAATACTCAAGAATTCAGGGAAGTGGGTGGGGATGGTACAATTATGCTAAAAAGACTGGTTGCAAAAAGACCAGTTGCAACCAGTTTTTTTCAGTCTTTTGAATTTCTCAAAATCAAAAGACTAAAACTGATCACATTAGTAATTTGGAAAGGCCAAGATTGAACTTCAGTTGCAATTAGAATAAAGTCCAGTTTGGTTGTGGTCTTTTTTCAGTCCTGCAACTGGACTTTTAAACACTAATTCTCTCAAGACTGCAATTGCAGTCTGATCACAACCGATGAAAGACCAGTTGCTACAACTAGTTTTTTGATTGGTAACAATTGAATTTTTAAATGCTAATTGAAATAATGTAATATCAAACAAACCTCCTGCACATACTGCTCACCTGCCACTTGAGAATAGTGAACCTTAGTATTCTCTTGAGTTTGAATACAATCACCACCACTGTGAACTCTTTTAGAACATCATCACCTGAGTCAATAGTGGCAGGTGGAAAAAAAAAGCTTTACTACTATCTCACTGATATTTCCTTGAATATCTCAAAAATACTAACATCATGGCCTGGTGGATAATATATAATGTTTCTATTCTTTGAGTCTTACTTACATTCTACTAGATTTACTCAAAGTAATATGTAACACTTGGTTAAATTGTGGTGGATATATGTGTGATTTCTGATATATTAGTTTTTTTTGGCTGGTGTCAAAATTGCTACTGATCAATGATTTTGTTTCAGCTCAGACAAGTTTGAGCAACTTCAAGTCCTTACAGCCATTTGTGAAAAGGATGGCACTTGCATGTGAAACAGTTTTCAATTCTAGATTAGTAGATTAGTACAGCTCTGCTTGCAAGTAACTACCATTATCAATCATGGCCTTTTGAAAGATCTTGTGCAATATCAAGCTAGCAGCAATCCAGCTATACAAACATAATCTTCTTTCTCTTCCTGACATTCTCACCATATGTGATTTCTCTTGGCATATATTCTATCACATTTTGAAGCTGTGGAACAAAACTGGAGACATTGTGAACCTGCAAGATATCAGTCTTTGAGGACAGCCTTGTCTTCTTGACAGATATCTCATTCAACTTGTCCACCAAAATTTGGACTACTTTCTTGTTCAGCTTCTTTATCTCCTTTGCACCAATTGGTTTATATCTGTTCACTATACCATCATTCATGACAAACTTGAGCATGCTGGTCTCAGCAGAAAAAAGCTTTGCCAGATAGCATAGTGTTTTATGGTCCAGTTAGATTTGGTCTTTTTGCCTTTTTTGGAAAGACTGGACCATAATCAGTCTTTGAAATTCACAAATTTCAACAGACCAGACCAAGACTGTCAAAGACCAGTCTTAACCAATAACCATGGGAATGTTTGATAACCCTCACTTCTAGCTACAAAATGACTCCTGAGTCAAGCAGTTTGGTCCATTGGTTATTAAGATATGCTCATTTTACTATTTTACTAGGTTTACTGAGTAAATTCACTCAGTTGAGCACTTTAACATGAATATCAATAGGTAAAACACTATATACATGGTGTGTGATCATGTGAAATAGTCATAACTGACATGCCTTGACCTATATCTGTGACTATGTTGATGATTATCTGCATGTTAAGTCCAATAATGGTCAAAAAACTGTCAAAAAAAAGTGAAAAAATCAGGGAAAATAGGGAAAAAGTGTGGGAACCTTCCTAATTCGGTGATGTGGCTGTGCTTTTTTTTCGGTCTTTTATTTTTTGAAAAATGCTATAACCAAGATCAAGATCAGCAAAGATCATTGTTTGGTCTTTGTTGGTCTTTGTTATGTTCAGTTAAAGTCCAGTTAAGTCCTGGTCTTTTTGCAGTCTTAAGACTGGATCTTTAAACACTAAGATAGCAATAGAAAGAAACGAGGACCTATGGGCTAATTTTGTAGCTTAAATAACACAGTAAGTACCTTACATTTCTGCTGCAAGTATCAACTTGATCACTGATCTCACTCCAGGTATGATTCCTGTCACCTTGGCTTCATTGATGAGGTATCTAAAGATGAATGCACCCTCTTTCAACACTATCAGCATTTGAAGTGCAGGAAATGTGCTGAGAAAAGACAAGTCTTTGTTCATGGGTGTTAAACATCAACATCAGCTCTTCTTACTCTTGATGGGATTATCTCTGGCACTATGGTTGAAGGCTATATGACTCACAACAAGTTCATGGAGTAACTCAAGTATGATCTGGTAAGTTTCTTCAGCATGATTGAACTTATCTAAGTGCTTCTGTTAGCTACTGAAATGCAAAGCATACCCAGGACCACTTAGTGTCCTTATCATGGGTAATGCAAGAATCTATCATGGTGATGATGTACCTAAACTTGCTGATCAGTTTGGTAGGTTTCAATGTTGAAACTTTTAGCTACCTGCTGATATCTTGCTAGGGGTAGTGTTTTAAAGTCCAGTCTGGTCTGGTCTGGTCTTTTTAAATTAATTAATTAAAAAAACTGGACTAAAACTGCAAAAGACTCATAAAATCAGTCTTTTTCAGTCTTTAGACCAGTCTGTGACCAGCTGTGACCATAATTGTGGGAACATGCATGTAGTCCTCCCTTCTGGCTTTAAAACAACCCCCTGGTCATGTGATTTGGTTCAGTCCTTGCTGAGATATCCTCATTTTAATATTTCCTCCCTTCCAAACATATTCTTGAGCAAATACCATGTACAATACTAAGTGATATGTCAAATCATGCATGTAGTATTGATATAATAGTGTCATGTTTAATGTAGATACATAGTTTACTACATGATTCCATGCTCATGTCCAATTCCCCCAGCTAACTTCAATAATAAGTGAAAAAAATGAAATATGACTGGAAAAAATCAGGAAGAATCAGGGAAAATCCGGAAAAATTATGGTAGATAGGGGGTATGGCTGTGCATCGGTTGCAACCGACTGCAACCAGTCTTTTACAGTCTTTGAAAATCAGCCAACCCAAAAAAACTAGATTAAGATTGCAAAAAGACTGAACTGGACTGCAACTGATAATTAGTCTTAATCAGTACAGTCTCAGTCCAGTTGCAGTCTTTTTGCAGTCTTAGGACTGGACTTTTGAACACTAGCCAGGGGTATGCATTGAATATTTTTCACCCTATTTACCAGACCTCAACCTGATTGAGGAAGGATTTTCAAAGGTCAAACATTGACTCTGACAAGAAAACAAGTACTACAAAGTGACTGTAGATGATGGTATCATTTTTGATATGCTAGAGGTTCTTGATATCATTACAGCAGATAATGCACATGGATATTTCATTCACACAGGTTACCTTTAATACATCATTATACATTGCATATAGTCTTGCACAGAGCATAATGTACATAGCATAAAAAGAATGATGTTTGTTCAAGGAGAGGTAGACCACTCTTCAATCACATCTCAAAGATCTGCAATTTCACCATAAGTGAAGCTCATTTCTTTTAAATCTCCAATCTTCATGAAGTGAAGACCATGTGTCTTGCAAAATGAATGCTTTTGAAGCCTGGCCAAAATCTCATCAGAAAGATCATAATGAGCACAAAAAGCTTTGATTGACATGTTGATGAAAGAAGTGTCTTAGATATGATATCAACTTGATGTCCAGGAGTAGGGTTGTGAGGGTTCATCACATGAGCAAGTCCTAGGATATTGTTGCTGAGAGTGAGATTGATTATAGAAGCTACAGCAGTGGAAGCTGGAATATTCCTGGATTCAAGGGCATTTAGTTAACACTATAGTATCAGGCTTAGCTTGTTCTTTGTGACACTGTCATCTTGATTGACAACATCAAAGAGTTAGTGATTCAGTGGCTTCTTGAGTGTTGCATGATCAGGTTCCTTCAACTATATAACATGTGTTAGTGTCAATGATCTTGAAAAAATTGCCATACAATAGTGACTGCCCAGCAATTGAAGTGCTCATGAGAGAGAGCAAGGTGTTCAATTGCTTGGGTGACAAAACAGTGCATCAAGGCACAGGCACTGTTGAGCTTCTTGCAGCTCCATATATCACATAGTAGCTGGATATTTTTGCTAACTTTGATGATACCTGGAAGTTCAGCAGGTTCTAACTATTCAACAACAAGTATATGCACATGATCACAGGTAAAAATGAAATCTGTTACATGTTTTTTAGCCTTGCTTTTGCCTTTACTACCAACTACACTGCCCTCCAGGTCATTCTTAACATTGGCATCACTCTGGACTCTTGCATTCTGTTGAATATTGACATTAATTGTTGGTGTTGAAGACAACATCTTGTCAATTTGAGAGCTGAGAGTCTTGAAGTTCTTCTCAGAGGACAATGGAAGTCCTGGTTTGGGGAGGACATGAGAGATGTAGAAAGATACATTTTAGTCATTGAAGTCAAGTTTTGCAGGTGCAAGTGCATCATCAATCTTGACAAGAATTTGAGCCTTTAGAGTATCCCAGGGCTTGTCATCATGCTGAAACTTGATTGAAGCACTCTTGGGTTCACATTTGCTTGCTGGTTTCTTCATTTCTGATGCAGAGAAGAGGTGGAGGATAAACATAACAGCCTTGGTTGCTGGTTTGGGTGCTGTAGCTTGCACTGCTGCTGTAAAGACATCAACTTGTAAGTAGCCATACTGAGAGAATTTAGGCTTACTCATGTGTTTCCTTTTCTTGCTTGAGGGTGGGTTGTGGTGAATTGGCCACCTTCTCTGAGTCTGATTCAGCAATATCCTTGTGTGTAGCATCCTCTTCATTGGTTGTGGTGATGCCTTCATTGTTGATCAGCAGGTCAATGCTATTCTGAGACATCTGAACTGAATGTGAGAAGGACAACTTGGAGATCAAGAGAGAAATGCTGCTGGACATGCTTATCACACAAAGATCTTGGAACAAAGACATGTAAATCCTACTAAGTCTACTATTCTAGAATTGACAACTTTTTCACACATGGGTGCCATCCTTTCCACAAATGACTGTAAGTGGATAATTTCTTTAATTGATATTTTAACTAATTTTCTTAATAAATAATAGAAGCTAATATATACATCTGAGCTTAATTACTATATAATTCTATTCTAACAATCATATTATGTTCTTGAATTCATAATAATCTCCATGAACACATGTGCCTGGCATTATTACTATTTATCATGTGCAACTCATGTGAGTGTGGGGTGCACCATGGCATGTCTTGACCACCAGATGATGATGTCAATGTTCGTCAAGATATTGCTTGGCAGATCATTGAGGCACCATTGCAGCTCAGCAGCCCCACTAAGGTTTGAACCACAGCTAGCCTTCTTCATAAGATCACAACAGTGATGCTCAAACTCAAATGTGAGCAAACTGCTCTCTGCCACATTGTCAATGGCATTGTGCTTGGTTATCTTTGGAGTTTTGATTTCCTGCCAGTAGTGTTTAAAAGTCTAGTCTGGTCTGGTTTGTTGCTGGGTTTGGAAGGCAACTGGTCTGCAACTGGTCTCATGGGTTGTGGGAACCACCACAACTGCAATCAGTTTGAAAAAAGGCAGTCTAAAATAATCCAACACAAAGTTGCAATCAGTTGCAATGGGTTTTTTGCATGACCAGTCCTTTTTCACAGAATTTCATGAGAATCACACTTTGGCATATAGAGCTAGTGTTTAAAAGTCTGGTCCAGTCTATTTTTTGCCTTATTTGAAAGGCAGCCAGTTCACAACCAGTCCCATGGGTTGTGGAAACCACTACAACCGCAACTGGACTGAAAAAAACTGATCTAAAATAGTTCAACACAAAGTTGAAACCAGTTATTTGTGCAACCAGTCTTTTTGCACATGATCCTGTGGGAATTATGCTTCTGCATATAAAGCTGACTTTAGTACATACTCTTGGATACATATTGCCACCAGGATCATGGAAATCTGATTACACAATCCCAAGATATGATTATTTCTGCCCAACATGTCATTTTTGGGTACACTAACTTAGCATCACTTATAGAAAATCAAGGAAAATAGTTAAAAATCTGAGAATATTTGGGGAAGTACCCCTAGATGGGTACTTCATGATGCCAGGTGACCAGTTGCCAAAAAACTGGTCCAGCAACTAATTTTATGACTTTCAGGCAACTAGACAACTGGCAACTGCAGTCCAGTTGTGATCAGTTGTAGTCTAGTCCAGTTGCCAGTTGTCAACTGCTTTTGCAACTGAACTTTAAAACATTATTTGCCAGTACTCCTGTACAGTCACCTTGACAACCTTAAGTGCTTCATCATGCCAGCTCGAAGCCTTGGAATTCTTAGCCTTGATCTCCTTGGCTTGTTCTTTAGCTCCTCCTTAAGCCATTTTGATATAGTTCAACTTGTAATACTGATGGAGAACTGCTAATGAGTTAAGTTAGCCAGGTCACAGAATGATGTGCAAAAAGACTAGTTGCACAAAAACTGGTTGAAATTGGTTGCAACTTTATATTGGACCATTTTGGTCTGGTTTTTTTTTTGGTCTGGTTGTGATTATGGTGATTTCCACCACCTGTGGGACTGGTTGCAAACTGGTTGTCTTCCAAATAAGGCAAAAAACTGGACTGGACAAGACTTTTAAACACTACTGGATATTGCTATGTAGCAGAATAAAAAGAGAAGGATTGATACTGCACTTCATTTGGAGTGTTTCAAAGTGCTCATTTCATTGACCTGAGCATTGAATTTTGATGATGAGTGTATGGATAGTGGTGATGACATTCAGTAAGTCACCAAGTACACAATTCTCAGGAAAAGTAGAATCAAACTTTCAAATTGCAGTCATGGTGTCAACATTAGATATTTTGGTGATGGCAGAAAGAATGAAGATAGTGGCTGGGTTGATAATGTGGATGAGGCACATGAGGTAGTTTGAATTGGTGCTGAATAGATAGATGTGATAATAGTATAGGAGCCTTTCAATTATGTCTGTGGTCTTGTTGTTTGATGAGATATTGTCAGTGGTGAGAAAAAAAAAACTTGCTGGAGGTTGATGTGGTGATGCCAGCTCTCTTGCATAATCCAAGAAAGGATTTTGCAATATTGTCCCTGCTATGTAGACCTGAGAATTTCTGAAAAGTGATGACTTGAGAGTAGTGTTTTAAAGTTCAGTTGTCAAGGTGGTTGACAACTGGCAACTGGACTGGACCACAACTGATCACAACTGGACTGCATTTCCAGTTGCCTCTATTTCTGGTTAGACCAGTTGTCAGTTACCTAGTTGGCTGAAAGTTGTAAAATCAGTTGCTGGACTGGTTGCAACCAGTTTTTCAGCAACTGGTAATCTGGAGCCATGAAGTACCCATCTAGAGGTACTTCCCCAAATACATTCAGGATTTTACATATTTTCCCTGATTTTATATATGTAGTCCTAAGTTAGACACTTGGGTGGACAGTACCAAAGAGACCTATGGGTCCAGACTCCTTGTCTTTCATATCTTCTGTGATGTCAATAACATCCTGGAAGAACAACAGGCACCTGCCAGCTCCCCATTGATATTTGCATTCCTATTCACACTTGCAGGCCTGTACTCAGGTAGCATCATTATCAACTACCTCCATGCTGTCCATGCTTGGCATACCATTCATGGCCTCTCCTGGGCACTCAATTCTAATAAGATAGATGCTCTAGTCAAGGCAGTCAAATTGCTTGCATCCCCCTCATCCAAACACAGCCTGCATGAGTCATACACCATCAACCACATAATAGCCGTCAGAAGCCAACTTCATCTAGACACTCCACTTCATGCAGCCATGTTTGCCTGCCTCACCACCACATTCTTTGCAATCACACACTGTAGTGAATTCACAGTACCCAACCTCACTGTATTCAGCCACATGTTACATGTCACATGTGGACACATGAGCACCCAGAACAATTGTCAAGGACTGGGGGTGATCAACTTTCACCTTCCCTGCACCAAATCTTCTCCACAGGGTGAGGATATCAGCTGGGCTAAGCAAGATGGCCCAACAGACCCACTTGAAGCAATCAACAACCACTTCTGGGTCAACAATTCAATACCCAGAGACCACCTTTTCTCCTTCCACTTCAAGAACAAACTCCAGCCCCTCATCAAGTCTAAATTCCTCAAGACTCTGAATGAGGCAGCTAGAAAGGCCAGTCTTGTACCTCTCAAAGGTCATGGCATCCATATTGGCTCAACCCTTAAATACCTACTCTGCAATGTCTCATTCAAGGTTGTTAAAGTCAAAAGGCACTGGGTAAGCAGCCCCTTCCTTGTGTACTTGTCTTCAGAAGACATGCACAAATTCTTGTACCATACATTCAAGCCAAGCCTGTCATTCATGAAGCCTTTCTTCACTACACTATTCCCTCCATTCACAAATAATATGACCTTGTGGATCTTGTCCTTCTCCTGATCCTCAGGTGAATTGCACTCACTACTTGCATTATCATCCACTTCTGGCATTAGAGGTCAGCAGCTCACCATCTATCCTCAGGACTCCTCACCCAGGATCGGGAAGCACTCCATGCTTTCATTCATTCTGTATCTCCCCCAAGCAAGTAGTACATTGAGCAATTTGTATTTCTCACCTCTCGTCAATGTACCTATTCTATCTCTCCATTTCTCTCCCACCAAGTGATTGCAAACAACATCCAAAGAGACCAGTTTTTCACCAGTTAAAATTAATAAAAGACCATTTAAGACCAGTTTTTTATAGTTTTGGTCCAGTTTTTTGAAATTAATTAATTAAAAAGACTGATTAAGGTCTAGTCTTTCCACAAAAGGCAAAAAGACTGAACCTAACTGGACTTTAAAACACTAACCATGAGCAACAGCTATCTACCCAGTCAGAGAATTCACAGAAGTGCAGGACAAGGGCCAAGATAAAGGTGACATTACTTAGGCTGCAGTGATCTTTACCAGTGACAGAAAGCCATTTTGAAGGTGCTCAAGCTTTTGATAAGCTGTAGCATCATGAGGGCAACCATACTTTATCCAAGCACTCACTTTAGCTGGATGATGCTGGGTTCCCAACTTTAAATGGCCCTAAAGAAATTTGTGAGTCATTGAAAAAAGAATAGTAACAAGTAACTTATGAAACCACTCAGGAATTTGAGCAGTTACTCAATTTTGAATCACCATTGAATGCATGTGTCAAGATAGTGTTCTTGGTCCAATGTCAACATATATTCACACACAACCAACATTCAACCAGCACCCTGTTGAATGTTGCTGAAGGAGACATACAACTTGGAGATATTGTCTTGCCACTGAGTGTAGAGATAGTGAGTTCAAGAGATATTGTCCTGTCATTGAAAGCCATACAGTAGAAGCAACAGGCACATGTGTAATGGTAATGGTGGCATTGACTGGGAAAAGCTGTCATGTCACAAGACATTGTGCTGATAGAGAGAGTACTGGTTGCATTTTCCAAATGACCCAGAGAAGACCTCACAGAGGGGATTGCTTACTGACTATTATTGGTGCCAGTAGAACAAAGTCCATAGTTTTTGCAGACACTGGGAGCTAACCCAACTCATCAGTTGGGGATAAATCACTAAAAACGAAGGTTGACTTATGAAACATCTTGAGTACATGAGCATTGAAAGCTGCAAGGGTCTCAGTTGTGTTATTGTAGTCATCAAACCCTGGCCATTGGAGGTCTTATTCTCATAGCCAGTTCTATGCAAGTTAATCCAGCTTAGTTTGTTCATGAATTAATCTAAGGTGAAAACTTACATTCACTGCATGGTCTGACTGCCATCAAAACAATGCACTCAGTTTAAAGTTCAATCCTGAGTTGCTGCTGTCTCCAAGGTCTTCATGAGGGCATCCTGAGCTCTGCAAGTATTCAAGTCAGTATAATTCATGATGACCACAAGAGCAGCTAATTTACTCTTGCTGAATATGGAGTTTCTCTTCATGGTCTTTCTCAGGAAGCCTGAAATGACTGAAAACCAACTCAGGATCAGGTATGTACCACAAGAGCATGAAGAAGTGCACAAAGATGCACTAGCATGAATAAGAGCCACTCAGAGGTTACCACTGGTGACAATGAACAAGCCACTAGACATGTTGGTAATGGGGAAAACTCCAAGTGAACTAAACTGGAGATCATCCAGCCTAGCCTCTGGTCTTATATACATAAGAGACCATATGTACATGTTTATCTACCACTCCTGATCTGAAATATTACTACAATGACCTGATATGAGAATAATACACTATTGGTGTCTGATGAAATGGTAAGCACAGCTGTGTATAGGCTATCCATAGTGACAGTGATTAAATATGTACTGATATCATAAGAGGCAGAGATGAAATGTATGAGATTGCCATGAGGCAAGGCTGCAACATGAACAGAAGACATGGAGATTAAATAGAAGCATGATAAGAGTGAGAGTGTGATATTGTGATATTGTGAAGATGTGCCATGGTGACATGGTAATGGGTGTGAAGGGGTGATGACATGATGATGTGTAAATCATATCATCCTCATAGACAGCAGACAGGTTGTCTATGAAGACTTTGTTTCAGAGTTGTGAACACTTGGGGCACACAAGCAACTCCTTGCCTACATCAAGATCAGGGCAGCACCACATGTCGCTACACGGAACCATAATGCCATGAATGTAGACTTCCATACTGATGAGGAGAATGTCAATGCTGCACAGAGGACCAGGAAATGTTTCAACTGTCTCAGTGATCATCTCAAAAAGGACTGCAAGAAACCATCTTTGGAGTGCCCTGACTGTGATTTCCACCACAGAGGCCATAGAAAAACCTGTAAGAAGAACAAAGGCAAGCGACCTGAAAGAAAGATTCAAGTCTTGACCAAGGGACTGGTTGAAACAGATGTCACCAAGCTTAGACATGCAGTTCCTGTATACAACATAGACAGATCCAAGAACTCCACTGGATCTATCACCCACTCTGCTGAACTCATTCTTGAGTACCAGGGACACTGTGAGCACATAAACACTGAAGTAACTGATCTCAGCAAGAACACCTTCATTCTTGGCTTCTTGTGGCTAAAACACCACAACCCCAAAATCAATTGGTCTGCAGGAATGGTCACCATGATGTGTTGCCCCACTACATGCTCTCTCCTCTGTGACAAACCAGGTCTAGATATCAACAACCCTGACCATCAAGAGCAAGATGCCACTTACATAGTGTATCACACTATCCATACTATTGAAGTCATCCCTTCACCAAAGAAGTAACAAACTGTAGAAGAAATAGTTCTGAAGGAATATCACAAATTCCTAAAAGTCTTCTCAAAAGGTAAATCAAAGCAGATGCCCATATGAAAGCCATGGGATCATGCCAGTGAACTAAAAGACCCATTCAAACCAAAAAAGTGATGAATCATTCCCCTGTCTGATGAAAAACAAAAGAAAGTCTCAAGCTTCATTGATGAACAGTTATGAAAAGGGTATATTGTTCCCTTTAAATCTGAACAGAGGTCACCTGTTTTCTTTGTGCTGAAGAAAGACAGATGAAAATGGATGGTACAAGATTATTGTTGCCTAAATGAGCACACCATCAAAAACAACTACCCTCTTCCCCTGATTAGTCAACTCATTGATAAACTCAAAGGTACAAAGCTCTTCACCAAAATGGATCTTAGGTGGGGATACAACAACATTTGTATCAAAGAAGGTGATGAATGGGAAGCCGTCTTCATTTGCTTTCATGGTGCCTTTGAACTGAAAGTCATGTTCTTCAGACTCTGTAATTCCCCTGTCACATTCCAAGCCATGATGAATGAATCTTTGCTGATATGGGTGAGGCGAGGCAGTGATTGTATACATCAACGACCTCATGATCTTCACCAAGACAGACAACCAAGCAGAACATGATCACATTGTAATGGAAGTCCTATGTCGTCTCAAAGAAAATGACTTGTTTGTCAAACTGGAGAAGTGCTTCTTCCATGTCTCAGAAGTTGAGTTCCTGGGAATGGTTGTTGAAAAAGATGGTATATTTTAGTCTTGAACCAGCCGTTTTAGGAAGCGGTCAGGCTGACACCCGAAGCTTCCGCTTCCTGAAACGTCTGGAGACTTTCGGTTGGTGACTAGCCCATCATGTCACGCCTGTCAATCAGCAGGCCTCACAATGTATTTTTATCACTAATCAACACTATGAATACTATGTGATTTTTCTGCCTCTCTAATCGGACTGTCATGTACCAAGATTCCGAGGATGAAGATGACCTCTATGGGCCATTCTCAAGTCAATACACACCACAAGACCTTGCGCACGATGTCAACCTCGCTTCGGAGCTTGACAAGCTGCAATCAACTGATCGAAATCTGGATTTCAACCTACCTATCCAGCACACACATACCTGTTGACTTCGAGAGTGCCTCAGACTGAACAAAGCTGCCAAAGTTGCATCCGTACTCGACTACATGAATGAGGTTGGCCTCAATCTTCCCCTCTTCCTCAATCTGCTAAGCTGGGGAGATCCCAAATGTGTTCTTGACCCGAAAATTCGCTATGAACGCACGGCGCTGATGGTTAGCGAGGAGCTGCCCACCATTCTCTCTCGATGGCACCACCCGCCTCGATTGACAAAGAGCACACAGAGCAAAGACGGTGATGGAGCGCTTCGCATTCAACTGTGTCAGTGATGTCATCGACCGCGAGCTTGATTCGATAACGCATGTTCTGCAGTGTCCCGCTAAGGACCTGTCCATGGAGGAGATGTGTGGCTTGTTTGTTGAGGATTTGATCCTCAAGCTGAGTAGTCCGGGGTTTGGGGGGACTCCACAACTCTGGTTGCTGCTCTTGCATTTTGCCCAAACGGACCAGCAACGTACACGAAATACCACAAAGGGTCCTGATCTGGTCAGTTGCGGAAATAATCTCTGGTGCCCTTGGCTCACAATCCCTCAGGTGATCCTTTCGATCGTGTGCCAGCTTATGTTTTCTCAATCACATCATCATAACCGCTTCGCGAAGATGATCACAGTCTTCCTGCGCTCCCAGGGCACCCCAGCAAAAAGCATCGACCTTCTTCACTCCTTCAGTGTCACCATGGGTCATCAATGGTCTGTTCGGGCCCTCAAGACCATTGAGCAAAATGAGATGAAGGTCATGCGAGACTGGATCCGTCAATTCCCCTTTGTTGTCACTCATGACAATGTCAACATCCCTTTTTGTGTATTTGCTCAACGAATTGACAATCAAAGTCA
The DNA here is from genome assembly GCA_038089015.1 of Chalciporus aff. trinitensis. Lineage (NCBI taxonomy): Eukaryota > Fungi > Basidiomycota > Agaricomycetes > Boletales > Boletaceae > Chalciporus > Chalciporus aff. trinitensis. Next base: position 6,406 of record JBBPJZ010000445.1, on the reverse strand, counting down.
CTTCAACTCTGGAACAGCATTTACAGTCTTCTTTCAACCCGATGCTCTCCCTGAACCGCCCTTATCCAACTGCATGCTTCAGGAATATCATGCTCGTGGTCGACAGAGTTCCATTTCTGCTTATGAGCTCTATTCACTTGCTTGACAATCCATGCACGCCGAGTATGAACGGGATGTCCATCGAATCCTCCAGTATCTCATTGACTCTCCTGAGTTCAATTTTACTACATACCTCCACAAAGACGACGAGATCTTCAGACCCTTGTTCCCAGTCAACTCCCTTCCCACTGGAAAGCACTATGTCACCCGACAGTTTATGCTCAGAACTGAGCATCTGGAGGAGGCAAGCTACAAGGGGAATGCCAATGTTTTGGCTGCAGTTCTTCATCAACTTCACCTAGACAGCAAGAAGGAGATGAAGAAGACAGGACTGGAACGAGTGGTGGTATGGGTCGGCGACCAGCTCACGTCAGCTCGGTTGCAGGGGCTTTTCAACTTCCGTGCCCAAGATTGCAACTCATTCGAATGCCTTGACTGGTTGGTCCCGACATTTGGATGGTTCCATCTACTAATGGCTTTCGCCAACTCTCTACACAAGCAATATCTTGATACTACTGCAGGGCAGGGTTTGATGCATGCCTTCACTTTATTGGAGAGAAAGGGACTGACAACGATACAAACCCGTGGCCCATTCCACCAGATTCTACATGACGCCATCTATCATGTGGCAGAGGCTCATTTTTGAGCCTCATGGAAGGTCATTGGGAGTGTCGAGGACCTGAAAGCTTTATGAACACAAAGCCCATCAGAGTTATATGCTCTAGCCAAGGAGATCGTTGACAAATTGGCATCCAGCACTGCCCTTGATACGATTGATGCGCTTCCACCACATCGACGTGATGTCGCATTCCATAATTCTACCTTGTGGAATCAGGATGTCTTCCAGTATATTGATCTTTATGAGGCCACCAAGAGTGGTGACGTGGGGATCATGGAAAGTACTCTTCCTCATCTTGCCTTTCGATTTGCTGGAGGTCGTAATTTCAACTATCTCGGAGAGGTCTTGGAGCTCCTGCAATGCTTACGTCATGATTGACCTCCCGAAGTCTGGTATGTTAACATGTATATGTGATGTTAATTTGTCTTTGATGATGACTTGTCAGTGATTTTGTCCGTTGATGAGGTTGGCTGGTCAACCTCACAGGTCAGCCAGGCCATTTTCTCCCATTGGACAAGCGACAGGAGTACAATGTCAAGGCGATCAAGGTGACTGATCGTGTTCAGGGGCCGAATGCATCATGGGAAATCTTGAAAACTCGCAGTCCCGCCATACTCACTCTCCAGGCGGTTAGAAAGCACATGGAAAATCAAGTTCAGGCCCTCTGTTGAGGAGTATCTCACACGGATCCAAGTCACGCCAAAGATGTTGCCCGATTGGAGGAGGCGTACATTAGCTCAAATATTCATGTCGAGGAACAGGGACGAGCAGTTCGCACAAAGGCAAATCTCGTCAGAGACATAGTTACACAAGGAGCAGTGGGATTGGCATCAAAAGATATAATACTATGGTGGTGGGCGAAGCAAGATTTCGTACAATCAACCTCAGAAAGATGGGAATGAACTAGTACCTAGTCAATAAATTTACTACGTTTAGTCTGGTGACTAGATGCACTCACTAGTTGACCACTGTGAGGTCGCTTACGTGAGGAAGTCTGTACAGTGCATGCAGTTGATGGTTTCTTGGGAGTGTAAATGTTAAACGAAATGGTCTGGCTAGAGAGCTCCTCGGAAGGCACAGTAGCGGCCTTTCTTGGCGATAATGGGGTACGAGGTGTAGGCAATGAACGAGATGAGACTGGGGGGCTGGAAAACATGGAATGAGTTGACAGAGTCAAAATTGAGGAGAGTGGTGTGCTGAGAGGTGCGGCGCTTGATAACTTCATCTCGTGAAGATCAAAACTATAATATAAATGTATTGGTGAGCTCACAAGTCAACAAGGAAAGATATAACATACCATCCCATTTCCGGAATATTGCAGTTTTCCTTGGCTGCACGCACTAAACGGGTGCGTCGAGCCTGCTCAGTGATTGCTGCTTTCTCAGCACCTTTGCGCTCATTCTCAAGACAGCGGGCTTCCAGAGAGGCTGCCTTCTTTGCCTCACGCCTGACAGCATTCTCCTCGTCCAATTTTCTTACCAATGCCAACATCTCCTCACCATATTCATTGGCAAAGATCCACGTGGTCGGTAGTGCAGTATGAAGATCTTCAAGGGATGACAAGAACCATTTAGAGGCAATTGTGGTCAAGAGGGTATCGGGAAGAAGGACAGCAGATGTGAAACAGAAATGAGGAAAGTCGCGAAGTGCGATGCGACGACGCCATGAGAAGAGTACATTGCGGACATCTTGTAAATGCTGGTGACCACAGCGACCAGCAGGAAGGGTGTCCTGGGTGGGTTCGGGCTTGACAGCATCTTCAGGGTGTTGGGACTGAGACAGCAAAGGGGTTTGAGGGTTTTCAGCTGTTGTGCATTTGTCGCAGCACATGGCATCAAGACCTGAGAAGGGTCTCAATGGGGCAGGTGAGAACAATTACCTTGTGTTACATACCTAAGCGACCCGGCGAGTTATCAAACAGCTTGTCAACAATGTCTCGTCGGCAACCTTGTGTCTCTACATACTCGCACAAGCTTGGTTCGAGCTTTTTGTGGTACGTTTTATCTTCATTTTCTCCTTCCTCTCCATCTGTATCCAAGTCTGCATCAGCCTTGTTCCTCAACCGGATTTCCTGCAGTGCAGATGACTCAAGAAACAACACAGCGTGCGCTTGTATAGTGCCTGCTCGTCCCGCTCTTCCTGCAGGCTGCATCCACACAGTCAATGACTGGGGCACACCCAATTGCCTCACAAATGTGATGTTGGGTATGTCCAAACCCTATATTTTAGATGAAATTTCATTACATGAATGTGGCCAGATTTTCTCGTACCATACCACCAACCTCTGTCACCCACAAGATTCGTCGTTCACCTATTCGGAACAGCTCCAACTCCTCCGCTTTTGATCCTTCCGACCGGCAAGAATGAAGGAAGCCCACGCAGGAGCGCAGGTGAGGAGGTAACAACATCCGTGAGTGCTGCCATCCCAGCTGTGCATCAATGACCTGATTCACGAATATCAGAGCACGTTCTATCTCATCTGCACATGTAGCCCCTTCAAATAGAAAATCCATGCAGGTAAAGTCTTGTCCATGTCGAATGAGTTTGACTTCTTGATAAATATTTCTCCTATCATTCCCGAGATTGAGGTGAAAGGATTTCGAGGGGTTGATATGCAGTAGGCGGCAGACTTCTGCAAGTACATCAGGTGACATCATAGCCAAAGTGACATACAAAGGTATGTTCATTGGTATGAAGGACCGGAGCTTATCAAGCTTCCCATAGGCAGGGCGAAAGTCCCCGCCCCACTGTACGATGCAGTGGGCCTCATCAATCACGACACCAAGCAAATGCTTCTGGTAGTCTGATGAGCACATAAGTGCGTTAAACCGACCACTGGAGCTTGCCATCTCAGGCGATGTGAATATAATCTGGTATTGTCGCTGTTCAAGCTCCTTTTGCCTTGGTAAGTAATTTGCGTTGGGAGCGAAGCTCACACCTGACCTGATGTAATTGATTTGTATATGTGCCGTGATTCACAGCAACCGCAGTAAGTCCCATGTTATGGCATCGTCGTGCCTAGATGATGTGTGAATTACATTCAGTTTGATGGGAAGGTATGTACCTGGTCTGCCTCGAGCGAGTTCAATGGCGAGATTACGACAAGTATCTTGTCAGAACTGATCATTGATGGCATAACAAAGGGCAAGCTTTTGCCAAACCCTGTGCCCGCAATGATGGTACAGTCCAGGCCAAGATAGAATGCTTCAGCAGCATCAAGCTGCCATGGGTATGGTGGACGATTGCTGCATCTTTCGAGGCACCCTGTGGTAAGGGCCTGGCGGGTATCATTGGTCGAGTAATTTGAGGCTTTCATAGCGAGTTCTCATGCATTTTGGAGATTGGTATATGACTGTTGTTTTTCCTGTACATGAGAAGCGTCTCAAGCAAAGACAGTGGTCATTTGGTAGGCTTTTGCATAAAATGAGTGTCAAGCCAAGGTTCATACAGGGACTCCTGCAATTTTTGGACATGTACAAAAACGGTAACTTTACACCCTAATATGGTGTATATGAACTTAGGAGTGACAACTGATGCTGTGAAGATTTGGCGTATAGCCTCTAAGACAGTGTCCAACTGCCTTAAGTAATCAGATCTGATAGCTTCAATAATACACTACCAAATGTAGATGGTCTGCTGTTGGAAGGAGAAGAGGTGGCAGGCCACAGCAACTGCAGATCTTTGTCTGGGCCCTGCTCCTGTTGCTCTGAGGAAGTAGCTGCCAGCTCTTCTTCTACTACTCATGATAGAGAAATACCACTACTACCAGGTGGTATGACAACTACTGGTATGTAAAGATTATCTGGGGATGCTGGTTCATAACCATCATGACATAAGGTAGAATGGAGAGAGAAAGATAGGTAGGGGGCCACTAGCATATGTAGTTATGGGTGTGAGACCTAGTCCTAGTGGAGAGGCGAGAGGATGCACTTGCAGTTCATCAAAGTGCCTTCAAGGTTCTTGAAACAAGAGGGTGTAGAGGTGATAGAAAGATAGTTTGGTTCAAGTGAAATTACTCAAAACTGCTAGAGAATCAAGTCTACACACAAGAATCTAACTGGGAAGTGAATGCAGGAGTTTAGAACAGTTAAGAGGAAAACTCCAAGTGAACTAAACTGGAGAGCATCCAGTCTAGCTCCTGGGTCGTTTATACTAAAGATGATAGTATGTACATGTTGTGAAACTAATATGAATTGGGAATAATAGTGAAGTTGTACAATGTGAGATAACAACGCTACTGGTTCCTGATGAAGTAGTAAGCATAGCCCTGCATAGCAAGTGCACAGTGACAATGAAGGCATAGGCATAGTCCTGTACAGCAAGTGTACAGCGATGAAGATGAAAGGGCAATGCTTTGCACAGTAAGTGCACAGCAGCAAAGATGAAAGAGTATTACCCTGCGTCACTAAGGCACAGCAGTGGAGATGAAGAGATAGCAAGTGCACAGCAGTGGAAATGAAAAGAGGCTATAAAGGTGAAACAGGCTGTGTGCCTGGCACAGCGTTAGAATGAAATGTATGTGTAAGGGGTGACCATGCCAAAGAACTGGAATAGCACATGTGTGTGATCATATACAATCATAAAAGAAAAGATCAAGAGAGATAAGATAAGATCTAGTCCATGGAAATGACTAAGTCCATTGTGGTGAAGGTGACACCAGGGTGCCATAACACTCACAATGTTCCTGGTACTCAAGAATGAGTTCAGCAGAGTGGGTAATAGATTCAGTGAAGTGCTTGGATCCATCCACATTATACACAGAAATCACATGTCTAAGCTTGATTAAAGGGATCTTTTTCGACATGGCCCATTGTCAATCAATGAAGATGGCATTGGCTCTGGAGTCAAGAAGCGCAGTGAGGGGAGTAAAGGTCTTGCCTTTCAAGGAGCAGATCTGGATCAGGAGAAGGATTTCTCATTCAGGATTGATGGAACACACGTAGGTGTCTTTCAGGATTTCATGGATTGTGGCAAGAGAGGATGTGAAAAAGGAATTAAGCACCCATGTATCATCTGGGCTGAGCCCATCAAGGAACTCCTCCAACATGGTTACATGGATACTAATGTTAGAGATTTTGTCATCACATTCTTCAATAGATAGAGGAGAGAAACAGGAGTCCTTCACGCACCCAGAATCATGCAAAGGGGAACTTATTTTTCCAACTTCTTTGAGTGTTCTTGTAATTCTTCCACCATGCACACATTTCCTCAAAGTTCATTCCTTCCAAGGCTTTGATGGAAGCGGATCGCAGCATTGATTCTTCATCTTGTTCAACTTATCCCTTGGTCAAGACTTGGACCTTCCTTTCTGGTTGCTTGCCTTTGTTCTTCTTATGAGTTTTTCTATGGCCCCTGCAGTGGACATCATAGTCAGGGCACTGCGAAGACAGTTTCTTGCAGTCCTTCTTGAGATGATCACCAAGACAATTAAAACACTTCCTGGTCCTCTATGTGTTTGGGTCTCATGTAGTGATGCGTGGTGCTGCCCCAATCTTGATATAAGCAAGGAGTTGTTTGTGTGCTATAAAGATAATATCAACCTGCAGGGAACAAGTCCAAGGAGATTAGTAGCAAGGGGGTGCAGGGTGCAATATAAATTCGATCCTAAAGGGGTGCAAGAGGAGATGAAGTTAGAAGGGTGGTACTCAAGACTTTCCACAGCTAGTATGGTGCAGAAGGACAAGTCCT
>JBBPJZ010000444.1:0-19902 GCA_038089015.1 Chalciporus aff. trinitensis | reverse complement strand
AGACAGACAAACTTACCAGTCAACAGGATTTCAGTATACAACCCAACAACAACCACAATTCAATCATCATCATCAGCTCATACCAAGACAAGTCCCTCCTCACTCAGCCCAATGGTCCCATCCACACTCTGCACCTCTCATTCCCGGTCCGTCTCGCCGACCACTACCAACCCCGAGATCCCGTCCAGAGTCGATGCCACCCCTCATACAAGCACCAGCCCCGTCTCGTCCAGCCATACTCTCCCCCTCTGCAGCGCTCGCCTCTCTCCCGACATCCCCCACTGCGCCGCTCGCTCGCCGTCCGCTCCCAACGCCCGCTCTTAGACCTTCCAAACACACCAGCGTCGATCTCAGTTCTCCCTATGCTAGACCAGTCAGTCCAGTCAAGTCGGCCGTCAGCGCGATCTCCGCAAATTCTGCGATAAACCCAGATCTCGACCGCCACATTCCCACCTCTTCCGCCCGACGCACCGCCCCGCCTCCCGAGCACTATTCCTTCGATAAAACTCTGCCCAGTGTACCTCCCTTTATGACCCCCCCACCGACATGGGCTCGGACACAGTTTGTCGAGTCACGCGATCCACCTCCGTCTGGACAGACACCATTCGTACCCATGTGGAAACGAAACATCGCCCCCGTCTTACCAGCACAGGGTGGATTCTCTGTAGAGAGGAGAAGCACTGTGTCGGGTGTATCCCCTGTACACACTTCTCCTCCTCGCGTCGATCCTGCTCCACGTGCAGTGAGTCCAGTACATGCACAGTCAACAGCTCAGCAACTGCAGGCGTCTCCCCCTCGTAGACCATTGCCTTCTTCACCAAGACATCCATCCCATACACCGTCTGTTTATGAACAGACCCCTGTTTCGTCAGGTACAGATGAGGGCTCTGATATATCTTCCCCTTCGGATCTTTCCCCCGAATCTGATGGAGAGGACTTTGAGCCGATGACTTTTGCTGATCCAATGCAGGATGAGGAAGAGCGGCACCGCGTACTCGCAAAGAAATCACGGACCCCAAGTCCTCAGTATGGCATCAGGGATTTGCCCACCCGATCCAGACTCGCTATTGCCATTCGCACCGAAGAGGACAAAGGGACTGTCCAACCTGTTGCACAACAACAGCCCTCGCGGCCTCGTCCTGTTCGTCCTACTACACTTCCTCAGCCTCCAGTCTCGAGCCCAACCTCCCCTTATGGACCGTCCCAACCCATTGGTCTTCCACAGAGTCCACGTGCAGTTGGCACACCACCCACTAACGGTTTTTCCACGCCATTCCCTAATCGGAGTTTGACTAGCGTGCCTAGCACCCAGCAAAGCCAGCCCCAGTCTCTCACTCTCCGCTTCGCTGCGATGGGCTTAGCCGAGGAACGCGAACGAGATATGGAGAAGCAAACTCTGCAGGGCGCGGCGGTTCCTTCCCGTTCCCAGAGTCCCACTCGAGTTGTTCGTAGTCCTACCAGCCCAGTCCGTCAACCTCAGGGATGGCCTACCAATGTCCCGCCTCTTCCTCGTACTCCAGGAAACACCAGTCAACCGCTCTTTGGTACCTCTGATATCCCAGGTACTGTGTGCCTTCAATCAGAGCATGAACAACCTATCTCACACCTGTTGCTCTTTAGGATTGCAGAACCAGTCATCGCAACAAAGAACGTCCTCGCCTCCTCGACCCTCGTTGCCAAGAGCGCCAACGCTCCCTGCGAAGTCCTTCTCTTCGAACCCGAACCCGAGTCCTCCTGTTGATCGGCAGTCCTTTACTCAACCACCCGAACGCTCGCCCCAACAGCAGTTCCAACCCCAACCTCAGTCACAGCCCTCGCAACTCAGCGAGCGTCAGCGGCAGAAACAGCGCGCGCGAGATGACGATATCAATCTTGATGATGCACCACCCCCTTCCCTACGCCGGTCACCTTCACCTGTTCGTCCATCCCGGGGGCCAGCGATCGAAATTACGAGTGATACCCCACCGAAGCGACAGTGGACGCCTGGTCAGGACGCATCACCACGCATTGTGAATGCAAATACGAATAGATCGAGTAATTCGTATGGACGTCCGCAGGCAGGGTCAGAGTCTCCACCGAAGAGGGGACAACCGCTTCCCCAGCCCCAACCACGACTTCAGGCCCAGCCTCCAACTCAGCGAACGGATGTACCCAGGATAACGTTGCCAGGTGGCGACGACGACGACGACGGATTTGGACCCAATATCGTTGTTTCCGGTCCTGCCAACGGTCCAAGTATTTCGGTATCTGCACCGGCGGCGCCTGCGATATCAGTTTCTGAGGTTCCCAGTATCTCGGTTAATGGACCTAGTGTGCCTACTATTTCAGTGTCATCCGATGCTCCGTCAATCACCTTCTCCCCTCCTCAGATATCTGTCTCTGGGTCTTCACAATCGCAGAAACTGGTATCATCACCTGGCAACTTCGGGTCTCGGCATACCCAGATCCGAGAGACCGCTCCCCCACTTAGCCGTGGCCCTGGAACTAAACGTGGCCTACCTGCACCTCCCTCGTCCTCAAGTGGTGTCCGTAACGGACTATCCTGTGGTGGCTGCAATGGTCCTATCATCGGTCGTATTGTGAGCGCTATAGGTCAACGATGGCACCCTCATTGTTTCCAATGCTCGATCTGCAACGAACTCTTGGAGCACGTCAGTAGTTATGAGCATGACGGAAAGCCTTACTGCCACTTGGATTATCATGAGGTTTGTCTCTCTTCTTATACCGACGACTTTACGAACATTGAATTTCAACCCACGTAGGCATTCGCCCCACGCTGCTTCCACTGCAAGACGGCCATTATCGACGAACGGTTTATCACGCTCGACGATCCCGCCCTTGGGAAGCGTACCTACCACGAACAACACTTTTTCTGCGCTGAATGCGGTGATCCGTTCCTCGCGCCCTCAGGTCCCCTTCCCCCATCCTCAGGGCGTACAGGCGAGCTGAACGTGTCGGGTGATGGCGAGTTTGTGGATGACGACGTCGGTTTCACGGTCTACCAAGGCCACCCGTATTGCGAAGCATGCCATGTTCGACTCCGGATGCCCAAGTGTAAGGGGTGTAAGAAGAGTATTAGGGACGGGGTGAGGGCTGTGGAGGCACTTGGGGGGAAGTGGTGTTGGGGATGTTTTGTGTGTGAGGTGGGTTTTTTTCCAATGATCTGATTTGGTTTTGCCTTGGGAAGTTGGCTGATGGGAAGACTAGGAATGCAAGAATCCGTTTGAAGATCCATCGTTCTTTTTACGGGACGACAAACCGTTTTGTGAACCTTGTTTCAGTCTTATTTTGCGGAACGAGGTGTGATGACGATGAGTGCCTATTATCGCGTTTGTGTGGTCTTTGGCGCTTGGCGTTTGGCGTTTGACGTTTGACGTTTGGTAAGTAGATGATGGTAGATGGTCATTATCTATTTCCCCCCCGTCATGCTTTCGATATTTTTGAACATTATTGGCATCTACTAGCTATACCTCTTGCTTTTTTGTCGTTGTCAGTGCATGTTGGTGTATGCATACCTGTGTACGATCTTGTATTTATTTTGCATACATAGAAAGTTGACTGATACCGATGCGAGGGAGTCAATGCATCTGCAAGGTAAAGTACCAGTGTACTCAGGTAATGTAGACGACATGCAAAACTGACCAACATCACACTCTAGCATACAGGCTAGCCAACTACTTTGTTTCCAAAAGCTTGCCGTCACTTGCTAGAACGTTTGCCGTTGAACTTGAAGTTGGACGATCGACCAATTTTGCCTCCTGGTCGTGACGGCAGAATCTTGGAACCTGCCTATAGCCAGTGCTACAAATTACCCGTTCAGCATAAAAAGATGTCAGTTGAAAATGGTATGACTTGTGGGGGATTTGTGCCTTCTCGAACTTGAATGCTGACTAGCCCAAGGTTCTCCAAAACCACTGTTAATCCATGGACTCTAGGAAGACGTATTCAACGTCGCATTCTTTCCCGATGGAAAACATATGGTAACTGCTTCCCCTGAGGGCAGGATTCGAAAGTGGAACGTGGAACAGGGCTGCACGGTGGGAGAGGCCTTCAAAGCGGATAGCCACGTATACGATATTGCCGTCTCGAACGATGGTCGCTGGTTCATCACTGGCGGCGCAGACGGGAGGGTTACAGTCTGGGACGCAAATACGTATCAAAAAGTGGTCCAATCGGAGTTGACAAAAAGGCATCAAAGTCAACGCTACCCCTTCGAAGCCGACGAGGTGTTGCATATCTGGTTTTTGGCGGTCTCACCCAATTCATCTCAAATGGCCGGCGCAACGTTGGACAAGATCTCCATCTGGAGCATCACTACCGGAAAACGCATTCTTGGGCCTTTGAAACAACCCAGCACCATACTTGCTCTTGGGTATTCCCCCGACGGAGATCACCTCGCTACCATCGATAATGGAACGTCGTCTGCTCGACTCTGGAGCACTCGCACTGGGGACCAAGTCCTCTGTGTTACTGTGCCGCGTCACCCTGTCTCGTTTGCCTGGTGGGGAAATGACAAGTTTTTCGTCGCCTCTTGCGATGAACCCTCCAACTCTCAACTAACCCAGTGCTTTAATGCATCGACTGGATCGCTCATCACTGCATCCACCAGCGTCATTCCCGTGTCTGGTCTAATAACGTCCCGCGAACCCCTGATGCTCTTAGGGATTGGGGATGATCATACCGTACGATTTTGGGACAACGATGCGGGCAGGTGGCACCGTTCCGTCCTCCCCATTGGCTGCGACCCTCAACTGCAGGCTATTTCCCCCGATGCTCGATTCCTTGTCGTGTTTGGGAGGTACAATAGAAAGATGCTCATTTGGAGGGCTCGTGATGGACATCCGGTTGACTTTTTAAACTTTGCTGTAAGTCTTCTCACTCCATTCTGACTGATGGTTGTCATTTGACTCCCTATCACATCGACAGTTTATGCGTATGTCGGATGCGCTCGAAGACGCGTGGGGGACAGGGAAACTGGGACAAGTCGAGCAATTTTTGACCGCTCAGATCACGCAACAAACGCCAACGCACGATGCTTATACCAATCGTGCCATCGTTCGAGTTCGTATGAACAAGCTCAAAGATGCCCTGACGGATGCTCAGAAGGTAAATACCCCAACCCTTCTTTCTTTTCTGTCCATCGCTTATTCCTGCGAATTTCTAGTCGATTGATATCCTACCGTCTATCATTGGATATATTGCCAAGAGTCTTGCGCTCACGAAAAAGGAAGACAAACTACCTTTGAAGGAGAATCTCGACCTTGCATTCACGCGGTGCCGAGGTAATAAAGAACTCGAAAGTTCGCTCGTCCTCATCAAAGCGAGTCTCACAGTCCGCATATTTGATCATAAACAGTTGTATCTTATCATACACTGTGCAGTTCGTCGTCCTCTTTCTGGCTGGCCAGCAACACGACGCCCTCGATCGCGTATCTGACTTGATCAGGTCTTCTCCCGGGAAGGCATCATCTGCATCCCTGATACGCGTACGTCACTCTTGCGAGGTATTTTTGCGATGAACAGCTTCTTATTGCTTGTAGACACATGTCTATCCTTCTCGCCGAGAAGGAAGGCCATGATGGCGTGATGCAGCTATTGCAGTTATGCAGTGCACCCGGACCGTTCAAAAGGACTCCAACGCTTTCCACGATTTCCCTGGTATGTTGCTCTTCGTGTTTGGTTTCTTCAACCTACCTACTGTCGCCGACAGATTACTGGTTGGCAACTCGAGAGCGTCAGATCCAGATACTATGATCTGAAACTTCGTGCATTGCATGCTCTTGGCTGCACGAAGGAGGCAGCTGAAGTTGTTCAGGAAATGTTGACACCCTTGGGGAATGAATAATGGAATGATATCAATGACACTGGGCGCTGGAGCGATTAACCGTTCTACAGTAATGTGCGCTTCCTTACGTGCTTCGGGTTTGAATGCCGACTTGGACTCGTTACTTTAGACCACTTTAAAGTTTTGATTGACGCCCGACTTCCGTACCTGTCTAGTACAGTGAGTATAATTATCAGATATGTTTGACATCCGAAACAATTCATATTTCGTTTCTGCGCTCTCTCGGACAAGCCGGAACCAAGGACTTCGTGGCAGATGACTAGTCGGACTGACCGGCCTGACGATTCTACAATCAATGACCATAATGGGTCCTCTGGATAGAGGACGACGCTGATCTGTTGGCCCCTCATGGCACGGTTAACAAGTATGCCTACCAAGCAACGATAGAGATACAGGGGTCCCAATGATAGATTACTATTCCACAGAAAAATACTTTCACGTTTGTGTACCGACCTTAGCTCAGTTGGAAGAGCGCGAGACTGTAATTGGTTAAAGTTCATCTTGAGGTCGCCTGTTCGAGCCAGGCAGGTCGGATTATATGTTATTTTTTTTCTAGTCAATGTGGTTTCTTTTTTTTTTCCGCCTTCGTCCACCGTGACACCGATCAAGCCTTTGGTGCTTCAGCCAGGCTCCTTCATCGATCTGAGACCGTAAGGGACGAGAGCAACCGCATACTTTCGACCACCTTCCCACTAGTACTGTACTAAGCTATCGCTTGTTCGCATTGTTACCAAACCATTGATCGATACGCGTTGGAACGGGGCTTCTAGGTTCAGGAGTGTGCCTTGTTGCTATGATTTGACGGAATCGATGGTCAGACAAGAAGAATGCTTTCTCGCACTTTCGTCATCTCGTATAGACCGAGATCATCCACTTTTCCATATTCAACGTAGTTTAGCTTCGCGGGAGAATTGATTCGGGTAGGTACACCCTGGAGACTCCTTTTGGCCGGGGGCCTCCTGGTTGAGATGAAGGACGCCGCATACAAGAAGTGGGGAAAGGAGTCATGCATTCTATGGTCGAAACATGCTCAGCTGATAGAATGCATTACACGCGACAATGTTGATACATTTCCTGCATCAGTGGTTTATGTAAAGCATTGGTACTTTTACCCCCATGAAGGATCGTCACTAAAGTAGTTGCCCTCGATGGCAGTCTGAGGATCCCAGGCTCCAGGAAGGAAACGATACAGTCCGTGCCTGTGGATAATCCCCAGCAGCGCACCCTGGTCGACTTTCGTTTGATTGAGGAGCGCGACGTCCGGCAAAGGTGGTAGCGTCTGGAAGATGAGCCTTGCCAAGCCGACCTGCGCTAGGTACTCTGCGGCGGGGATGCGCGGGGGGTACTTGCTCTCCTGCTCGATGATGCGTTCAATAGAACCGTGCTCCCGGATGAACTGAAGTGCACGAGCCGGACCCACGTTCTTGATCCGCTGCGAAAAGTCCGTACCGAGGAGGAGCGCAAAGTCGACATAGCTAGCGCGGTCGAGCTGGAGGAGCCGACGGATGGCCTCGCCGTGAATGGCAATGATGGGTGATTCCCGCGTGGTGATCCCGCGCAGCATCGGAGCCTCATAGACGAGGACGTCGGTGTCCTCGCTCACGACGTAGTCCGCATGTCCATGAATGACAAGCGCGGAAGCGAGGGCTTCCGCTTCGTATGCGCCATTGGACTCGAGGCATGGCACGCCCATTGCACGGATAAGGTCCTTGCATTCTTGGTACGTATTTTCGGTTGCCGTGTTGACTCGCCGTTGGTACGAGCGTGAGATGGTGGTGCTACGATTGGCAAGCGCAGTGAGTACCGATTCAATGTCAGGTAGTGGGGCATCTGGTGACGGCGAGGCAAGGAATCCCCAGATTAGGCCTTCGTCCAGGGTCATCTGGAGTTGCTGCTTGGACATGGCGTATTCAAGCCTGGCATCAGGGATGTCGGTGACGTCAGGCGATGTTAGTTCCCGGTCGAGGACCAAGGGTCCATCGAGAGATGAAGGCATAGACGCAAGTTGAGTAATACATTGGTTATATTCCGTGTATAACGCAGAAAGTTCGGATTGAAATGACTCGACAGATTCAGGGATTAGGCAGCTGGGGAATTGCACGGCGGCGTTCCATTGAACAGATGGAAGCGTACGAAGCACATCGCCCACAAGGTCTTCACCAAGTACGTCTTCCGTAATTACAAGGTTCGGATCATCTAGAGATTCTGAGGTTGAGAGACAGGATGGATCGGATCTGGAAATCGATCGTGGTACAGCGCCAGCATCCACAACGTCTTTCAGGTCATCCACTTCCGCTCCGTTCTGTGGAGGGATATAAGGAAGTTGTCGTGAGATGGTGGAGGTGACACGGGGCAAGGATGTTGGGGTGTGCATGGGGGTGGAGGTGGGCGTAGTGAACCCTGACACACGCATACTATGGGAGGTGTGAGATGATCGAATGTTCGTGAGGGCGTCATTAATGTGTTGACGATCAGATATTGGCAGGGAGCGGTAATAAGGAAGTAGGCGCTTCAACTTCTGCAATCTATGAAGTCTATCTGTTTCGATGGAGCCACGAGCAGCGTCTATCTTGCGGGTTTCTCTACGTCGTTCGACCTGTATTTATTCGGTATTAAGCATCGAGATGCACAGAAGAAGAAGAAGAAAACGCGCTCACCTCGCGGGTCTTGGCAACCGAACGCAACTTGCCATCAAAGACACAAATGGAACGGATGTCAGAATCTTTCAATTCTGAGAGTATACGATGCCATCCGATAATATGCCTCTGCAAGTGGGGCATAGGCGCAAAATGGAGGCGTTGTGTGATCAGGGTGCCATCACTGTGTTAAATGACTTGCGGTGAGCAGTAGCTGCGTGGCAGGCAAGAGAGGTCGAAATGGTATCAGAAATAATAAAACAGATACTTACATGACGACTGTCTTCCCGCGCAGTGATCTGAGACGGTCAGGGAGTTTCTTGAATACTTCTGGGCTGGTACAGGGGTGTTGGTCAGTGAATCGGATTGTTGTTGAAGACTGGACATACCATGTCTTTTGGAGGAACGGGGTGATACCTAACACACCCATCCGTCGCGGTCTTTGTTGTCGTCGCCGTCGTCGACAGCGTGGAGGGGGATGAGCTCGTCGTCGTCGGCGACGCCCCCGGACGAGCCTCGGAGAGTTTCCATATTTGAGTTTTTCCAACTCCGCTTGCAGCCACGTCGTGGTCGTCGTCTTGCACAGAACTAGGCATCATACGGCTGGACGACCCCAACGACTACCCCGCTCCCTTTACCGCGTTCGCATTGACCCGGCTCACAGAAATTCATCAAACTAGATCGTAGTTCACGCGGTGGCTCTCCCAGATTCGCCCAGCATGTCGGTCATGCTCACAAAATTCGAGTCCAAGAGCAATCGCGTTAAGGGTACGTGACAAGGTTCAGGTCCTCGTATATCGCACCTAAGTGAACTGCATTCGTCAAGGACTCGCATTCCATCCTACGCAACCACTTCTTGCCGCTGCACTTCATAACGGGAGCGTGCAGCTCTGGAACTACCGAATGGGTGTCTTAGTAGATAGATTCGATGAGCATGAAGGTAACCTCTCCCAGTCAATGGCGTGAAATCTGATCATCGATATCAATGCCATTTAGGCCCGGTTCGAGGTGTCGCCATCCACCCAAGCAGAGCGCTCTTGGTCACCGGTGGTGATGACTACAAGATTAAAGTCTGGGGTCAGTGCAATATATCGTTCAGTTGGTGGCTCTGACGTCTCGTAGATCTACGCCCTCAGAACCGTCGTTGTCTCTTTACATTGAACGGTCACCTGGACTATGTCCGTACTGTCCAGTTCCACCACGAAATGCCTTGGATCGTGAGTAGGAAATCATCTGTTTCATATCAGTACCATTTATCTGCGGAATACCCATAGCTCTCCGCATCTGACGACCAGACGATCCGCATATGGAACAGTACCTCACGCAACTGTATCGCCATCCTAACCGGACACTCACATTATGTTATGTCTGCCCAATTCCATCCCAAAGACGATCTCGTTGTGTCAACTTCCATGGACCAGACAGTGCGAGTTTGGGATATATCCGGTTTGCGAAAGAGTACCCCAAGCAGTGGAGGACCAAACAATTTCGAAACCTTCGATACTTTCTCGACCGTAAAGTATGTCCTCGAGGGACATGACCGAGGCGTTAACTTTGCGGCCTTCCACCCCACTCTTCCTTTGATTGTTTCTGCCGCTGATGATCGGACCATCAAGATTTGGAGGATGAGCGAGACGAAGGCGTGGGAGGTCGATTCCTGCAGGGGACACTTTAATAACGTGTCCAATGCGCTCTTCCATCCAAAACACGAGCTTATCGTCTCTTGTGGAGAGGACAAGACCGTCCGCGTATGGGATCTTGCGAAACGCACCGCTATCCAGACTTTTAGGAGGGAACACGACCGATTCTGGGTCCTTGCTGCGCATCCGAATCTCAACTTGTTTGCTGCAGGTATGGATGAGCAATTCTCTCGTGGATCCTACTACTCACCTTCGTCAATGCAGGTCACGACAGCGGTCTCATTGTTTTCAAGCTCGAGCGTGAGCGACCCGCGTTTTCGGTTCATGCCGACTCACTATTTTACATCCGCGATAAATACGTTCGAGCATACGACTTTAATACTGGCTCAGACATCGGTCTTCTGAGCGTTCGCAAGTTCGGTAGCCCCTACGTTCCTCCTCGAACACTGAGCTACAACCCTGCGGAGCGCGCCGTGATCACGACAATTTCTTCAGATAATGGCCTGTTCGAATTATCCCCTCTGCCTACGCAAACCAATGGAGAGGTGAAGGACTCTTCCATCGACGGTAAGCGTGGATCTGCCAATAGCGCGATCTTCGTGGCTCGGAATAGGTTCGCTGCGTTGAACAAGACCACACAGGTAAAATACTTGTTGCAACAGGTCAGGCTGATGCTAAGTCCGTTGCTAGCTGATCGAAGTTCGCGATCTATCAAACTCCGTGGTGAAGGGGATCAAGCCTCCCATTCAAACTAACGAGATCTTCTACGGTGGCATTGCTTGCCTCATCCTGAGCTCAACATCGTCGGTCGCTTTGTATGATATCCAACAACAGAAGATTATCGCTGAGTTGAACAGCCCGCCCGTCAAGTATGTCTCGTGGAGCTCGGATGGGCAACTTGTAGCTCTGATGAGCAAACACAGTAAGTGCAGTGCTATCCTTCTTCGGATCATCGTGACGCCTATCATTAGCCATTACCATTGCCAACAAGAATTTCTCTCAAACTAGCTTGATCCATGAAACTATTCGCATCAAATCTGGAGCATGGGACGACGCTGGCGTCTTTATCTACTCTACCCTGAACCATATAAAATACTGTCTTCCCCAAGGGTAAGCTTGATTCATCGCGTTCTGAACCTTGGACTTGATTCTAACTTAACTTTATTTTTCTTAATCCATAAAGTGACAATGGAGTGATATGTACGCTCGATAACCCTGTCTATCTTACCCGTATCAAAGGGAAAACCGCACACTGCTTGGACCGCTCGGCACGTCCTCGCACCATCACGTTTGACCCCACAGAGTATCGGTTCAAACTTGCTTTGCTCCGAAACAACCACGAAGAAATGTTGCACATCATACGGACATCAACACTTATTGGGCAAAGTATCATCGCCTATCTGCAACAAAAAGGGTTCCCTGAGGTGAATAACCTCCATATATGTTTCTAAGGGGTGACCTAACACACGACCACTTCCTGTAGATCGCATTGCACTTCGTTCAGGATAAGAACATGAGGTTCGACCTTGCCATCGAATGCGGAAGTCTCGACGTAGCACTGGAGACTGCGAGGTCCATTGACCGGCCTGAGTGCTGGGAACGGCTGGCACAACAGGCAGTGAAGCAAGGAAACCACAAAGTAACCAGGATTTGCTCTCGCTTTGCACTATCCATTGACGCTTGACTTTGCTCCAGATCGTCGAAAAGGCTTACCAACAGACCAAGAATTTTGACCGCCTGTCTTTCTTGTATTTGGCTACTGGCAGCACCGACAAATTGTCCAAGATGCAGAAGATTGCAGATGCCAGAGGAGACCCAATGTCACGATTTCATAATGCTTTGTACGCTGGTGATGTACGCAGAAGAATTGCAGTCCTTCGGGATGTTGGTCTTCGTATGCATTTACCTTTGTAGTGCTGTTTTCACTGCTGACCCAAGTTACTAGACCCACTTGCCTATCTGACTGCTAAGACGAATGGACTGGAAGAAGAAGCTGCAGAGATTTTGGAGGCCGCTGGTTTGAGCGAAGCTGATGTCGACGACGTTCCCTCGTTTGGTTTGTCGACGCTCAAGCCCCCACCCGTTGTTACTTCAACTGCAAATCTCAACTGGCCAGCAATCCCGACAGGCGAGAGTTTCTGGGACCGTGTTCTGGCGAATGGAAACCTGGATGGCGATATCGAAGTTCCTCACGTCAACGGCATCGACTCCACTGGTGCAGCTGCTTCGTCCGCGCTCGACGATTGGGCAAACGAAGAAGAGGCCCATGAAATTGACGCTGAAGAAGCTGGATGGGATCTTGACGCTGAAGCTGCTGATGGCGCGGCCGCTTCTGAAGAAGAATTTGAGGATGCCGTTGAGGACGAGGACGAGGGTGCAGGTGCTACCCCTGGTGTGAGCGAGAACGAGTTCTGGGTACGCAATTCACCGTTCGCTACGGATCACGTTGCGGCGGGCTCTTTCGACACCGCCATGCAGGTACGTCGCATCAGTCCGACCAGGGGTTCATGCTGTACTGAATGATTTTCTCCAGTTGCTGAATCGGCAATTTGGTGTGGTTAACTTCGCACCCCTCAAGCCACTATTCTTATCCGTCTACCGCTCATCCCACGTTTACGTTTCTCCGCTGGCGTCCCTGCCTCCCCTCCAACTACACGTCAGGCGCAATCCATCAGAAACGTCACCTGGGCGTGTCCTTCCTGTTGCTGTGCGATCCTTGGCGTCTGTCCGAGCCGACCTTTCGGAAGGTTTCCGTTATGTCTCAGGCAACAAGCTCCCTGAAGCCCAGATGGTGTTCCGGTCTGCACTACAAGCGCTACTTTTGGTAGCTGTATCTTCGGATGAGGAAGCCAAGGAGGTGCGTTGATGTATTCCTGTTGCACTGTTTCTGATGGCGCTGACTTGATGAAAAATCAAAAGTGGCGAGACAGTGTCGTTTCATCACGAGAGTATCTCCTTGGGGTCACCGTCGAATTGGAACGGCGACGCGTGGTTCAGGATGAACCGGACAACGTTCGTCGACAATTGGAGCTTGCGGCATACTTTACGCACTGTCAACTCCAACCACCACATATGCAGATCGCTTTGCGAAGCGCCATTGGAGTGTTCGCCAAAGCCAATAACCACGCGACTGCGGCCAAATTTGCGAGACGCCTTTTGGACCTTAACCCCGACCCCAAAATTGTCGCACAGGTGTGTTTTTACTCCACTCGGGGACCGAGATGAAAACATTTATGCGTTTATGCGCTCCCCTCTACAGGCACGCCAACGAATCGCAGCAGGAGATCGAAACCCCCGGAATGCAGTGGAAATTTCCTACGACGAATTCACCGAATTTGATATCTGTGGTGCGACGTATACCCCGATTTACAAAGGGTCACCTTCAGTGCGCTGCCCGTACACCGATGCCTCATTCTTGCCCGAGATGGAGGGGAAGTTGGACCCACTTAGCGAGGTCACCGAGATTGGAGCGACTGCGAGTGGGTTGCCCGCTCCACGGTGAGGGTATGTGCCTTGACGAAATCATGATGAGGTGGAGACGGTGTGGATCGGTAGAAGAGGACCTTCGGTACTAATCGTGTTGTGTAAATGTCGGTAATTTCAATGTTTTTTGTTGGATGGACTGACGAGGAGGTGCACATATGACTGGTCATGTGATTTCTGATACTGACGCGACGCGTCTTTCTTAGCTTGTGCCCTCACTTCTTGCCACAGCACGAGCAGCACGTTTCTTTCTCTCATCCGCTAGAAATGGAAGGCGAAACGAGTAATCCCCCGACCGAGATCATCGACTTGCGACGCTCAGAGACTCCCAAACCACCGTCGCAGGGATCTGCACCCCGGGCCAAAGAGCGACGGCCACTCGAGGATGTACTCGCGAACTCATCGACAACAGCTATTCGCGGATATGTGTCTTCGATCAACCAAGGCGCGATGGACGAGGCAAGAAAAACAGAGCAATTCAGACGAGGTATCTAAACGAGCTCCGCGCATATACGCTGCTTTTCGTTGACCCACGGCTAAAACCACCTTCAGAACTTAGGAGAAAACTGTTTCGAGTAGTGCTCAGCACGTACTCGTGGTCAAGCGCTCGCCTTGCTTGTGAAACTGACATGGCTGAGCGAAGGCTAGAGCAAGGGGTGCGAGAATTGATATCGGTGGAAAGAGAGCAAGGCAGGTCATCTCCCTCTCCCCCTCCGACACTCTTTGGTATGCAAGCCTTTCCCTGGAATTGGCCATGCTTTTGTTTCGTGTGTTGAAGTAAAGTTCCCGTGCTGACTCGTGATCCTGCAAGATCGTGTACGGGCTCGACTGGCCGAGCTGTTTCAGGCGGTGAACAGGGCTGTTGCTGCGTTCGCGCTGCCCTGACTGGTGATCCTGAGTCTTTACATAGATCCTGGGTTGCTCGTTGTATGCGTCTCTCTGGGCATCCCTGTTGCCAAGCTGTCAGGTGTGGTGATCATCAAATTGGGTTTTGCTGTAAAAGGAAATTACGGACATCAACAATTGGGACGTGTGTCGCGAGTAACGTCGGGGTGGATGGCAAAAATGCAGCTCTAGTACGCACGGACACGGAACATTTCTGTAGCTTTCTCATTCGCTTTCTTCGTGGTCAATACCCACCCACGCTTAGACCATGTCCCTATCAAAGGGCCCTCACTGCTCATTCGTTCTCCTCGCCGAATTCGACATTGATAGTGGTGCTCAACTCACCTATCAGTTTCCTCAACCGCTGGGAACAGATGAAGGGTGAGGTTATCTCGACTGGCCCTTCAAAGGCCACGGCTGATAGTCGCCAATAGCCTACTAGCCAACCTGATGCTCCCGGATGGTGCAGAACGACATCTCGAAGACTGGACCATATTCTTTCTGAACCAAACACCATTCAATCAGATATCGCCTGTACTTGCGTTAGAGACACCTGAATCATCGGAGGGTGTTCCAACGGACAAGGGAAGTCGCTCCGAGCTCATATATGTGTTGAACTTGGTCAGGACGAAACATGACAAGACTGCTCGGAGGTACGTTGCGAGCACTATCATATCTAGGAGGTGTTCTGATTCGGGTTAACGCGTATCCAAAGAGGTGCTGTTGTCAAAGCTATGGCCATCTGTACGCGCCACCCATTCATCCAAATCTTCAAGGTGAGTCCATCCTCGCGGTTGCAACACTGTTCGCTTACACGCTCGGAAGCCTGTTCTCCTCTTGGCACTAGATGACTACTTTGCCCATCCTTCACAAGACTGTCTAGCTCGTTTGTTCGACGCTATCAACTCGATGGATCTCACTGGTGCCCCCCAGCTGACGCGATTCGAGAAGCTGGTCATGCGTGCGTCCGAACGGAAAGATATCTTTTCCGAAAAGTTCGCGTCCCCGAAGATCCCGGACCACACTCCGACTTTCATCGCGCCTCATGGCAAGCCACAACACAAGACTACTTCTTCGACTGGCTCACATTCGAGCGAGGATGGCATTATCATAAAGGGACGTAATCACCAAGGTGAAGGCACCCGCGAACGATCCACAACGGAGAGCAGTACAGCGAGCTCCCACCATCAGCCAAACCCATCTTCTCCATCGGATTCATCTTTCTCACTGGGTGGTAGCGCTGTCTGGGTTGGCGATGAGAGTGGCCTGCTCGAGAGCCAGGTTGGTGTAGCTATCGGTGGAGGCCCTGGGAGTGTCACGTCTGGAACCGGCACTATGGCGAGTCGCGGAAGAAGATCAACTGACGCATCATCCTCATCCTCTCATGGTTTCGCTAGAGAATACCACGCATATAGTGGCGCAATACCCACGACTTCTGATCCTCATTTGCGTTCTGGATTATCCAAAGATACCCACTTTTTCCAAACAATGATAGCGTACAAGGGACATCAGTTACCCATCAAGCTTCCACTCTCGACTTCCCCAGAGGAAGTTGGTGATGTAAGTCTTCTCTCGATTTCCTCCTTGCCTGAGATTGCTGATGGCGCGCATATCCCCAGTATTCCTTAATTCAACTAATTCAAACATTCTCTTCGCCAATTGTCACCGTGTCTGGACCGTTGCACCCACACCTACACACAAACGGAAGTCTCACTCATCCAATAATAATACTCTTTAATGCATTGGTTACCGGGAAGCGCGTTCTTTTCTTGGGCCACAACATACCCGCAGGCCAAGTGGCCAACTATGTCTTGTCAGCATGTGCCCTAGGTTCAGGATGCGGGGTCGTCTTGCGGGGTTTCATCGAACGTGCGTTCCCGTATGCTGGATTGGCAGGTGGAGAGGACTGGATTACGATGTGAGTTGCGTCTTCACTCGAAGAAATGACGCTGAAACTCATGCGGCGGCCTTTAGACCAGCATATATCGCCGGCGTTACGAACCCGATCTTTGAAACAACGGGTTCATGGGACTTGTTGATGGACATTGGCACTGGTCGAGTTGTGGTGTCCAAGGATATCCACATCTCCTTCCCCCCAAGCGCCACACCACCTGCTCTCATGCCACTACTCAGTCGAACGGGTGTAATTCGTGCTGAGAGCTCGGCCGCAAGCGAAGAAGAAATCGCACGGATAGCTACCCGCGATGGGAACCAATCAAATCAGAAATCGGATTTCGCAGCCAGAGCGGATAACATGGACAATTTGTTCATCGAAGATGTAAGTGTTTCCATTGCAAACATGCTCGGATTGAGGATTGATGGCTCATGTCTTATTTAGCTCATAGCGGCCATTTCATCGCACTTCGGTGAAACGCTGGTGAGGATGCGGTTTACTGAATATGTTGCCCGATTCGTGCGACTTGCGGCGAAATACGAAGAATTGGTAACTGGTTCAACAAACCTTGGCCCCCCCAGTGCTTCCTTCAGCGAAGGATCGTTAGGGAGTGGTGTCGTGTTCCCAGACGATGCCGCAGGACACAAGGAGTTGGCTGCCAATGTCAATCGTATAGAAGGATGGCGGAAGAGCAATTCATATCAATACTGCGTTGCTGTGCGTCATCCATGACATTCTTCCGGATCAACAGTACCTCACAGATGCTGACGCAGGATTTCCTCAAGTACAAAGCGAGCAATCCGATACAGGGTTTTGATATCGTACATCAGCTTTTCCGCCTTCGTCTTGCGAAGACTCTTTCCGATTCCGAGGTCGAATTGATTGTTCGAACTATTGCGGACAATGTCCGTTCGTATGGACAAGTTGTCGAGGTATGTTGTATCGAGAGTACCGTGTAGAATTTATGCTTATGGTCGTGAAGCTGTTGGCATATGCAGCTCCTCACATTGGCGGACTGCAAACTCTCAGCTTCTGTCTCTTCCATCAGCTAGAATCTGTGCGAGAGGCGACGGTGGATATCTTCAACGAGCTGAGACTGTATCCGGTAATTCGGTTTGCTCCTGTGCTACAATTTGTGATCACTCATTCAATCACAGGTTGGCGTGATAGCGCTCCAATCCCTCAATCACTTCCAGCGTTACGCCTACGTGCGACAAGCTCACGCACGGGAAGCACGTCTGAGAGATGGTTCCAATCATCTAGTGCCTCCCCCACTACTTTCCTCACGCACACCTTCAAACCGAAGTGAGATCAGTCTGGGAGGGATTTAGTTCACTTTTCGAGCGTTTTTGGCTTACACTCTTTTCTTTGATTATCGCCCTTAGCTTAGTTTCGCCCTTCTTGCGTATATACACTCACGATTGTATCAGTGGATATCGGAGATTTCCCCCGTGCCTCGTGGTATGTTACCCCGTCGGGAATCATGATCCGCAGTCTTGCGATAGTGCGGAAGGGAGAACCGCTACCGACCAACACGATAGGGGTCATGCTGACATGCAATTTCCCTCTGTGACCACCATCTTAGCCGATCTATCTGCAACAGTCAGCCCCATCATGGTTGACATGGACATCCTTTTCGATGAGTTGAACATCGATATCAAAAATCTCATTCTGCCCGACGAAAAACTCAAAGAAATCGAGGAGTATGGTGCCGCCGAGAAAGACGGCAACTACCTGGACATTGACTTTACCAAAAAATCCATCAAATTTGTTCGTGCCCACTACTCCCTGGCTGTGAGTGCCTCGTTCCTTTCCCGACATCCGTTGCCCTGAATGTATGCATGTGCAGAATGAGGCTGGGATTCGCATGTGGATGGACCCCTTTTTACACCGAGTGGTGTCTGTCACGGAGACAGGGAAGGAAATTGTGTCCATTTTACCAGAGTTTTCTCTCCCAGAGACCAGCCTTGGCGATCAGGTTGTTGGGGGCGTTGTTGACTTCCTTGTCAACAGAACCCCTCCGGATATGCGGGGTAGAAAAGGACTGTCGAGTTTCACTATTCTTGGCTGATATACTCTATAGGTGTGTCGTTGTTCAGTCCCCGAGTGCCGTTGTTACTTTCGAAAACCGGGAGATACTATGGAAGTTCTATTGCGTCATCCAACATCTTCATAACAGCGATGGAGGATGTATTCGACGTTTTGCCACGAGCCATCGTGACCGCCGCTGCTTTCTGCAAGCAATATAAGTAATTCTTCTGCCCTTGTCGTATCTGCGACTGCTTATATGTTGTTCAGGCTACCTGTCATGAGGGGTTGCGTCACGAGCACGATCGACTGGATTTTCTTTGTGTATAGCATCGATGCCTCTGGCCACGCAGCAGTTGGTGTTACGAAGACTATAATATTGGATGAGGAACTCCGAAACCTGCCACTCGTTCTCGGGGTTTTACGTGATTGGGTGTGTACTATCAACACCCCTTCTTATACACATACTCATCACTGGCCACAGGTGGACAATGCGCATTGCTTGGACCATAAATTCTTTACGGTACTTAAGTGAGGTTGAGCATCAGGTATATCCCACCTCGAGACGATGTTTATATGTTCCGATTTGCAAGTTAACTATCAGCTAGAGTCTGTGCCAGCGGCAATAGTGGAGATCAGCAACTGGCAGAGAACTCCATCTAGTAGCTCGATTCACCCCATGACTCACAAGAGCTTATGTTGCCCCAATATGCGACAAGATCAACGGTCGGGAAGTACACCTCAGACGCTTCGAACAGAACGAGATCGGTCTCAGCAGGATACAGTCTATTTTCAAACATTCTTGACTTACATGATTATCATCGCCATTTCAAATACACCCGGTTCCACTAAATGACATCGAAGATCCCATGTGCTATGTTTTATGGTACCAGTGCCATCATCAAAGGACAGCGACTACGTGACTCGTCATCGGGTAATACGATCCGCGGTTCTGGTGGCGAAGCTGATGGGTGGCTGAAGGCCGTGTTCAACGTCACCTGCAAGGAAAGAGTGGGGGAAAGCACCTCTCCTCACAGTTAGACTGTGGAGACAGGTGCATGATTAAACCATTGAGCTGTCCTCACCAACCACTGGTGAATACAAATGTGGAATGTACAACGACGTGAAGGACTGGAAAAACTCCATAAAGCTCTGCTGCTCCGGGGATATGACCCACAGCATGAAGACAACAATGGCTGCGATCGCAGACGCGGCTATCAAGGCAACTAGCTTGCCGACACTGTGAGAGGCGGTAAGGAGGATTTGGGCAATAAGGAAGCCGACACCCCAGAGATAGCTCGCTTTGGGTATACTGAATACCACTGACGGCGCGAGGAACCCTGTTGTATCCGACTTGGCATTGCTCAGATACCGGGCCTGGAAGAGTGTGAGGCACTAGACAAACCGAGAATGGGGAATACTGACGCCGACGGAGGCACTTGCATCCGCAATAGACCGGTGTCTGAGGTGGAAACAAGAGGAGACTGGAAT